>PITA01008580.1:0-83395 GCA_004023965.1 Spilogale gracilis | reverse complement strand
ATATAAATTTTAGGATTGTTTGTTCTAACGTTTTGAAGAATGTTGGTGGAATTTTGATCGGAATGGCATTGAAAGTGTAGATTGCTCTGGGAAGTATAGACATTTTGACAATGTTTATTCTTCTGATCCATGAGCATGGAATGCTCTTCCATCTTTTTGTGTCTTCTTCAATTTCTTTCATGAGTGTTCTGTAGTTCCTCGAGTACAGATCCTTGACTTCTTTGGTTAGCACCTGGCCTTCCGCCATCTTGACCTCTCCCCCAGATTTTATTTTTAAGAAACTTTTTTGCTCAAAGTTACCTGCAATAAATATGTTCAGAAATACATCGTCTCTGGCTCTAGGTCATGTTTGGGAAATGATGCCACTACAAACATTAACAATCTCCATCTGGAAACATCTTAAAGAATCAGATTTTATTGTAGAAACATTGTGGTCTCCTTTCCAACAAAGATGTCTGTCATTGGGAAAGCAAACATAGACCTCTACCAATACACTGTATGGTATTTGAAGAATAAATTATTTGAACTCTCTTTTTCTTTAAGATTTTATTTATTTATTTCACAGACAGAAACAGAGTTAGAGAGGGAACACAAGCAGGGGGAGTGGGAGAGGGAGAAGCAGGCTTCCTGCCGAGCAGGGAGCCCAATGTGGGGCTTGATCCAGGGACTCTGGGATTACAACCTGAGTTGAAGGCAGACGCTTAATGACTGAGCCACCCAGGCACCCCATGAACTCTCTGTCTTAACGTCCACAAACAAACACTGAAAATAAGAATGGTACCTGTTCTGTAAGTCTGTGGAAGGAATAAATGAGGAAAGCTTTCCAAAATACTTAAGATTATACTTCAACTTGCCAAGACCTCAATAAATATTTGTTGATCTTGATCAAAACATCAACAATCAAAATCTGTTACACCAATTGGAAGAAGTATTACTACCTTAAGGTAGTAATTCATGTCCTCTGAAAAAATATCAAAGTTTCTTCTGCCTCCTTTAACACCAAGGGGATCTGTGTCAAGGTAAACCTTCAAGTACCCATCTGTCTGTCCTACTGTTTCAGGATTCCTCAACCTTGGACACACTCTGTATCAGGGACACTTGACAGTACCCTCATTGTCTTACCAGGATTTGAATGTCTGCAGCTGATTGCCTATTGACTGCCAATTCATTCCCAGTGTGACTGCCACTGATGGCCTTTGATTTCCCCAGATTCACTCTTGGATTCCATTGATTACTTGTTCAACTTCCTCCCATTTCACCACCTAGGAATCAGCTGCTCCCAC
Source organism: Spilogale gracilis (assembly GCA_004023965.1). NCBI lineage: Eukaryota > Metazoa > Chordata > Mammalia > Carnivora > Mephitidae > Spilogale > Spilogale gracilis. The sequence continues at coordinate 82,112 of PITA01008580.1, read as the reverse complement.
TCAGCTCCTACTTGAGCCACCTCCTCATCCTGGTCCACCTGTTCATCAAGATGTATCATCTTCACTCTTCTCTCATCTTTATGGTGGTCTGCCAGCCTGTCACAGGGTCTCTCCTTGGAAGGCAGGCACCCCTGGACTTTGTCCTATACTCCTCTCTGCAACAGGTGCTGGTCCAGCCATGGCTGCTGATGAGTCATGCTACCATGTTTCCTGAGAGTCTCCTGTCCATTAGCAGCCCTTAAGTCATGCCATGTCTCCATGCCCCATGTGCTAAACATGACTTATTTCTGTATTCTGAATGATCTGTATACAAATAAATATTAAAATGTTTACATAACCTCAAAGGACTTTTCCGAATTCACAATTTTCTTTTTAAATATTTGTTACTTTTGTCTTCTCTCCAATCCCTTATTAATGCCCCCAAAATATTTATTTCCATAATACAGGATTGTTTCTAGTTAATATTTTCTGCAAAGTGTTTTCCTTTTCTTCTCTCTATTCAGTGAACTATAAACTCAGTGACTTCTGATACATAACCTTTATATATTTCTCTTTCAGTTGTTTTATATTTTTCTTTTTGTTTCTTTCTTTTCCATTTTTTTACCAATTTTATAAAATATTAACTAATCATTTAAAATTCTGTTTTATTTCATCTTTATCGCACAATCCTTAAGCTTTGCTCTCATTAAGTTGATGACTTTCCAAATTATCTTTTCCTGTTCTCTACTGTCTTAATCTTTTTAAAGTTGATCAAAATATTACTTAAATTCCTATTTTTAAAAATTCTTTCAAATTCTGCTAATAAGAGTTTCATAATTCCATAAATAATCATAACTAATGTGATTCTGAGGCCTTCATTGGAATTAAATTTGTAAAATTCAATATATAGTTGTTTAGAAATGAATGAGTTAGTTGATATTATTAGTACATGGACATTCTTTTCTGCATTTTGAATCTATTCATTAACACTAAGTGTGACAAGTTACATTAGATAGACAATAATATCCATTAAATACAATTTTTAGAAGCAAATGAAAACCTACATATGATAGTTAAAAAATATAGGTGCTTTGAACCCATGTATTTTATATTAGAAAGACAGAAAATCTTTGTATCATTAACAGATAACTGAGTGTTTTATTTGTAAAGTATATTTTTAAATGACCGAGTACAATATAGTTTCTAAACAATGGCATCCAAAGTTAATTCTAGAAAGGTAAATCTGGAATTGAGTTTATAATAAAGATGACAAGAAGTTCAAGATAGGCTTCCAAACAGACTTCGGTGGTTAATAGAGAAAGAATAGCAGTTTCTTTTTATGTAGGGCCTTAAAATTCTGAACTGTTTCCATTTTATTCATTCATTTGTTGTTAGTAGTTTCAAATAAACATCTCAGTTTTTGTCGTAATATGCTTTTGTTAGTTTCATCTGATTTTTAAAATTGTGATAAAATACACATAGCATAAAATTTACCATCTTAACCATTTTATTTTGTTTGTTTTTAGATTTTCTTTTTCTTTTTTCTTTTTTATTAATTTATTTTATTATTTTTTCAGTGTTCCAAGATTCCCTGTTTATGCACCATACCCAGTGCTCCATGCAATATGTGCCCTCAATTCCCGCCACCAGGGTCTCCCATCCCCTCACTCCCTCCCCTCCAAGACCCTCAGTTTGTTTCTGAGTCCAAAGTCTCTCATGCTTCATCTCCCTCTCCAATTTACCCCACTTCCCATCTTTTCCTTCTCCCACTGTCCTCCATATTACTCCTTATGCTCCACAAGTAAATGAGACCATATGATACTTGACTTTCTCTGCTTGGCTCATTTCACTCAGCATAATCTTCTCCAATTCAGTCCATGCTGCTACAAAAGTTGAGTATTCATCCTTTCTGATGGAGGAGTAATATTCCATTGTATATATGGACCACATCTTCTTTATCCATTCATCTGTTGAAGGGTACCTTGGCTCTTTCCACAGTTTGGCGATTGTGGTCATTGCTGCAATGAACATCGGGGTACATTGGCCCTTCTTTTCACTACATTTGTATCTTAACCATTTTAAATAGAAAATTCTTTGGATTTGATTACATGCACATTTTTATGCAATCATCACCACCATCAATCTCTAGAAACTTTTCATCTTCCCTAACCAAAATTTTGTGCCAATTAAACGGTGACTCACCATGCCCCACACCCCAGTCCCTGGCACCCAGTCTTCTACTGTCTGCCTTTATGATTGGACTATTCCAGGAACCACATAGAAGTGGAATCAAAGTCCTTTAATGACTGGCTTATTCATTTAGCACAATGTCCTCAAGATTCACCCCTTTTCTAACATGTGTCATGCTCTTTAAAAATGAATAATCTCCCTTTATGAGGCTGACTATTATTGTATGGTAAGTATATATCACATTTGGTTTATCCATTCTTCTATCAGTGGACACTGTGAGTAATGGAGCTTATGAACAGAGGAAAGTAAGTATCTCTTTGAGCCCTTCTTCTTACTTCATTTAGTGCTTCTTACCCAGACTTGGAATTGCTGACTCTTATGCTAATTCTATGCTTATTTTTTGAGGACTATCTACCGCATTCACTTTAGTTCCCACCAATGTGCAGACAGGGTCAATGCTGCTTCTTTTTTTTTTTTTTTTAAGATTTTATTTATTTATTTGACAGACAGAGATCACAAATAGGCAGAGAAAGAGAGGGAAGTAGGCTCCACACTGAGCAGAGAGCCCGATGCAGGACTCGATCCCAGGACCCTGAGATCATGACCTGAGCTGAAAGGCAGAGGCTTAACTTTCTGAGCCACCCAGGTGCCCCTATGGTCAGTGTTTGTATGCCCTTACCAAGACTTGTTCCGTTGTCTGTTTCTTACCACACTAGACATTCCAGTGGGTACAAAGTGGTATCTCATTGTGTTTGTTTTTTTTTTTTAATATTTTATTTATTTATTTGACAGAGAAAGAGATCACAAGTAGGCAGAGAGGCAGGCAGAGAGAGAGGAGGAAGCAGGCTCCGTGCTGAGCAGAGAGGCCCATGCGGGCCTTGATCCCAGGACCCTGAGATCATGACCTGAGCTGAAGACAGAGGCTTTTTTTAACCCACTGAGCCACCCAGGCTCCCCTCATTGTGGTTTTGATGTGAATTTTACTACCAAACAGCTCTGTTGAGCATCTTTTTAAGTGATTTATATGGCCATTTGTATATCTTGTTGGAATAAATGTCCATTCAAGTCCTTTGCCCACTTTAAAATTGTGCCGTTGTTCGATTTGGGAGTTATTCATACATTTTAGAAATAAGCCCTTATCAGATATATAATTTTAAAATATTTTCTCCCAATTCCATGGTTTGTCTTTTACTTGTTCACACTGGCCTTCAATGCACGTAAGATTGTAATTCTGACAAATACCAAATCATACATTTTTCCTTCTGTTACTTGTGCTTTAGATGTCATATCCAAGAAATCATTGTCAAATTCTATGTCTTAAAGCTTTTCCCCCATATTTTCTTCTTAGAGTGTCAGCTCTTGCATTTAGGTCTTTGCTACATTTTGACATGATTTTGGTACATGTTATAAGATAAAGGTCCAACTTCATTGTAGATATCCAGTTTTCTCTATACAGTTGAAAAGACTATTCTCGCTGCAATGTATGGTCTTAGATCTTGTCAAAAATCATGTTGTTATGTAGGAGAGTTTATTTCTGAGCTCAGCATTCCCTTGGTCTCTACGTCTGTTTCTAGGTTACTATTACACAGTTGTAATTACTATAGCTTTATCATATGTGTTGAAATCAGGAACTGTGAGACCTCCAACTTTTTCTTTCTCAAGATTGTTTGGGCTATTCAGCGTCTTTTGAGATGTCATATGAATTTTAAGATGGATTGTTCTATTCTGGGGAAAAAAAAGGTCATTGGAATTTTTCTAGGGGTTGCACTAAATCTATATATTGCTTTGGGAAGAACTGACATTTTAGCAGCATTAAGTCTTTCAAACCAGGAACAGGTGATTTTTTACCCCTTACTTGTGTCTTTTTAAAATTTATTTTAGCAATATTTTTGTAGCTTTCATTGCACAAAAGCTTTGCCACCCTGGTTAAATTTATTCCTTTTTTTTTTTCTTCTTTTGGATGTTATTGTAAATGAGATCGCTTTCTTAATTTTCTTCTTGGACTCTTTATTGTTAGGATACAGAAACACAAGTGATTTCTGGGCACTGATTTGTACTTCAACTTTGCTTAACGTGTTATTTCTAACACTTTTTTAAAATGGAAATCCCCTGGTTCTTAAGCCAAAACTTACAATGGTTTCCAAAGGCACTAAAATCAGCATTTTACTCTATAATACTAAAGTGCCATCTGAAAACTACCAGTTAAAGCTAGCCAATGCTATACTTAGGTTCAAATTAGTTGTATTCTAATGTGCTTTTAACGTGGTTTAGAGGAATACATTGCAGGGAAAAAGAACTCAAAACATTTTTTTTTCTACACAGCTGGATGGAAAATATTTAAGTGTGTGAAACATCTGCAGCAATGAAATTGTAGAACTTTTACTTAATTTTGTATTATTCTATAAACCTTTTCTATGCCTGAATAGGGGCAATGTAATCCCCAAGTGAGGATATAATCCAAGTGTTAACGTGGTATTAGGAAAATGCTGCTTACTTTGACTTCCGTAGGCTGAAAGACAGGGATAACATTCAAAATATTTCAAGGTGCCATGGCACAGCTTCAAACAATGAGGAACATTGTGCCCAACAGGAAGGGCCCGCAGCCACTAGCAAGTGTCCCGCATCGTGGAGACTGAAGGACATGAACGTGGGCTTTGAAAAAAGAAATAAAGCAGCCACTCTGCTGATGGGCTGAGAAAGCATTTAATGTAAGAACGATGGAAAACTGGACTATGAACTGTGTTCTCAGCCTTCCTGACTTCACCTCTTACAGTTACAGAAACCAAAAGCGATTTTTTAAAATAACAGCCATGTGGCAAAACAAGACACAACTTCTTACACATTAGTATCTGTCTTCCAAGGAGGGTCATGAGTTTATTTCCAGCATAAACATCACGAGATGGCTGTGAGGTAAATTTAATGTTCTTTTTTACTTTATTTTTATTCTGAGTCTCACGTGGCCTGCTGATACAATGTTTTGTGCTGTTGAATCCCAATAACCCAATGATTTCAGTGTTTTCTTGGTCTCAGTTTACAACCAACCCCTGGAGTTTGTCCTCTCACACCCTCGCCAGGGGCACATAGTTTTCTGGCTATAGGAAAATGCCTTCAGGGAGCATATAATGGGAATGTGCATGGGCTCTTTCCCTCCCGTGGCCACCATGCAAAAGAGCCTTCCCTGATCAATTTGGACATTTTGGCATCCATCACCCCTGCTGTCTGTCTTTGCTCCTTCTTCCTTTCCTACCTCCTCCAAACACCCATCCCCCTCAGGCCACAGCTACTCAACTGACTTCCTTGTAGATGCACATAGAGTCACTTTCCCTTTGATGAAAACACACAATTTCAGGAGGCTCTCAAACCGTCTCTTCTTAGCACACTGACCTTCAGCAGGAAGATTTCTTTCTCCACATCCCACGTCTTTCTCCCAGGTGTCATCAGAAAGCAACCTACCCATCTTCGGGGTGCTTGACCTCACCTTTGTGTAGCCATCTCGTGACCCATCTGCTCTCCCTTCTGCGCACACAGTGTCCTCGCAGGAACGGGTACTTTGCAGATCCCTTTCCACGGCTCAGCAGCACCAGAGCTGTAGAACCTGAGAAAATATGGATCCATGCTGAGCCCTGTTATGTGACCCAGGAGCCTGGGATGCAGCTCAAGGGCCCCAATTTGATCCATTGTTTTCTGTACTTGGCTCAGAAGGCACAAGGGTTTTGAAATGATTTACCTTCAAAATCTATGTTAAGAAGAAAGGGTCATGGTAAGGGGCACCTGGGTGGCTCAGTTGGTTAAGCGACTGCCTTCGGCTCAGGTCATGATCCCAGAGACCCGGGATCGAGTCCCACATCGGACTCTCTGCTCGGCGGAAGCCTGCTTCTCCCTCTCTCCCTCCCGCTGCTTGTGTTCCCTCTCTCGCTGTGTTTCTCTCTGTCAAATAAATAAAATATTAAAAAAAAAAAAAGAAAAAAAGAAAGGGTCATGGTAAAAAAAGATAAAAACCACCAATTATTACCTCTTTTTTTTTTTTAAGATTTTATTTATTTGACAGAGAGAAACACAGCCAGAGAGGGAACACAAGCAAGAGGACTGAGATAGGGAGAAGCAGGCTTCCCGCCGAGCAGGGAGCCCAATGTGGGACTCGATCCCGGGTCTCTGGGATCATGACCTGAGCCGAAGGCAGTCGCCCAACCAACTGAGCCACCCAGGCGCCCCAATTATTACCTCTTAAGTGTATAATTATAGCATGTTATTGATGACAAAGGATCCTGGATGTCTTGTAAGAAATTCTTGTTTCTGTGTCTTTCACTTAACTTCTTGGTTCTTGACTCATGATAGCTTGGGAAAGCTCAGCTTTTGGGGTGTGAAACTGGTGGTTCCCCGAAATGAGAAGAGTCTGGGAATGATACATGAACCAAATCAGTGGACAAATAAAATAAGCAACATATATTTAAGAAAAGTAAAAGAGGAAAAAAAAAGGAGAAGAAGAAGGATCAGGGGGAGAAGCAGAGAGAAACAGATCCAAATTTAGACTCCTGAACACAGGGCTGTCACATTCTGAGGAAAGGCAATGACAAGGGCCCAAGACAGGATCCTGGGACTAAAGAAGGAAGTGGCTGTTTGGGGTGCTGGGGGGCAAAGCGGGCAGGCTGAAGGAAGCAAAGGTGACAGGAAGTAGCACATGCTAGGTGCAACCACATGTGTGCCGGTACTCTACCTCTATGGTGATCGTAAAATCGTGTTTGATCGCCTTAGTCAATTCAGTGGGGGTTGGGAGCAGCCATAAAAGCACATACTTTTACTGTCCATCCTGGAGGGCAAGACAGTGGGAAGACTTTTGAATGGAGGGGACAGTCGCCAGAAAACCTCTGGATAGTATTTTCTATCCCCTCTTATTCATGACGTTGGGTGGGTGGGGGGTCAACAAACAGACAAACAGAGATTGTTTCCTGAAGAAACAATCATGCTGAAAAATCAACAAAATTCTGGTTGACCTACAAAAAACAAAATAAAAATGAAAAACCATAATATGTATTATATATATGACTATAGATTATATTATGTTTATATCATATGTATGTGTATTATATAAACAGTTCTTTTTTACATTATATAAATATTTGTTTTATATATAATTGATTTTATAAATTATAAATTCAGGCAGTTTCCAATGAGGAGCCAAGCCCACAAGCATGTCATGCCTTCTGGTGTGACCCTCTTGGAAACAGGAAACTAGAGAGACTATTGATTTGGCCATGACTGCCACTTTTTTTTTTAAGATTTTATTTATTTTTTCAACAGAGAGAAACACATCTAGAGAGGGAACACAAGCAGGGGGAGTGAGAGAGGGAGAAGCAGGCTTCCCACCCAGCAGGGAGCCCGACACGGGGCTCGATCCCAGAACTCCAGCATCATGACCTGAACCCAAGGCAGACACTTAATGACTGAGCCACCCAGGCACCCCATGATTGACACTCTTTATTTTTGTTTTTTATAAGAAACATTTCACGAAATGGTTTGCCAACTTTAACTTAATCATTGGCGAAACTTGAGGGGTCTCTTGCACTGTTCAGTGAATTCTGATCTCTCGACATCGTCAGCAAGTCCTGCTACTGGTATTTTTCACAGAGATTGAGTTTGCATTGGTGTGAAAGATGTCATACATTTAAAGCATTGGGGGCAGACTCAAAGAATTCTGTGGCCTGTGGAAAGAAGATGTTTCTAGAGACTGTGGCCTAGAAAATAGAGTTCATGATTCTGTGGGATTGACAGCATTGTCATATGGGAAAGATTACATTATACATATTTTCTCACTTTATTTTCAATATTCTAAATGATACTTATTCAATTCCTCAACAGAATTTTCCTGTTATTTTTAAGAACATGTTGTTATGATCATAAAGTCACTTCATGTTGACAAGTAAAAGCTACTTCTAACAAAATGAAGTACTGTGAAGACCATCTTGAGTCAAAGTCACTAATAATGATTGAATCTTATGTGGCAGCTACTTTTCCATTTGCAATTTTTATTAGCTCCTTGACCTTCAAAACTATATAAACAGTTTACTATCCACTTGCTTGTTTTATAAATGAAAACAGTGAGGCATAGGATTATTTACTTGGCCCAAAATTGTATAGCTGGATTTTGAATCACCGCTGGATACTGGAACCTCAGATCCTAAATACTACTGTCTACTGTCTAACTGTTATAGGATATTCTCCTTTTAATATGTTACTTCTTCTTGAAATCAATGTTCTACTATATAAGATATAGTGACTTATTGTCACATATATAGTATATTTGCAGAATTCTGTTAATTTAGAATAATCATGAAATAAGGAACTGGGGATAGATACCAATGGAGTGTTTTTGCTTTACTTTTTGTCTTTTTGCAGAAATTATACCTCAAAAAATATATAAAGAAAACAATCTTAAAAGTAATATGCCAGATAAATAAAAAATTTAATTTAGAGCTTTCTCAAACTATATTTTTAACTCATGCATTTCCAGAAAATTAATTTTCCTAAATATAATCAATTTATAAAAGTAAGAAAATACTATCTACAGTCATCGGTTAAAATAAATATGGTAGGCTTTCATATTCTTGCAATTAAGATAAGTTTTTGTGGGTTTTTTTTTTTTTGCTTTAACCATATCTATTCAGAAGGTTTTCTACTTTGTCATTGTTCAAAAAATTTATTTGTGACAGAAATGAAATTGAAAAGATTGATAAAAATCCATGTTGACTCATAGAGTTTAAAACTACCATATATTTGTGTACGGTAAAATGTATTGGCACTCAAAATAACATGTCTGAGAGAAAAATGGTAGGTGCCCACAAAATCAATCTCTAGTGCCTTTTTTTTTTTTTTTTTTACTATAATGAGTTATTGAAAGCATGGTGTCCCAACTTCAATACCTACAGCAACTTAGATTCTTAGGAACTTACAAAAACAAAAGAAATTCAGCTAAATTTGAAGGAAAAAAAATCCAATTCTACTTTACTTATCATTAAATATTTGTATGATAGGGCACATTGGAATGACCTAATGCAATTAAGTATCAAGTACCATGATTACACTGTGAGGTAAGTGTGTGCGTGTGTCAGTGTGTGTGTGTGTGTGTGTGTATGTGTGTGTGTACCAGTATAAGATGTTTTCTTTTGTGCTATATTGTAGTATCTAGTCTCATAATGTCAATAGACTGTTTTAAAGAATAATTAGCTTCTGAAAATTCTTTTGTGTTCACAGTTCATATTTTTATTGGCATTTTTAAAGCTGATGATACAGAATTTCATTGCGTTTTTTCTTTTTAAATTCAAGTGTTATTGACCATATGAGTTTTTTTCCTTTGGAGAATCCTATTTTCCTACTGTGGGAAACTGTGAGTATCTTAAGGGCAAAAGGTCACCATGGCTGGTTTCTATTAGCAGCTCAGTTATCTATTGACTAAGTCATTGACTCATACTTCCTAGAGAATGCCTTGTTATTTTTTATTTTAATTTTGATTCTTTTTCATTAGTGGCATGACAATTAGGTTCTTCAACTGTCATCCAATCTTACTTTTTAGTGTTTTTAATGTCAGGATGTCTACTGTTATTTTTCTTGAGCTCTAGAAAAGTCAGACACAGTGAATTATATTTTAACAGTGAGATAACCCTAATTCTAATCCAGGTGAAGGAGGGCGTGGGTCATATATTTGGGCTCCTGATGGCGTGGGTTGCATACGGACATGGGGCACTAGTGGGGATGACCAGGGAGTGTTTGTGGGCAGTTACCAAATTCAGTGTCCTACATCAGTCTCAGAGTAACTCTATTTTCCCTCAACAGAATTTTGAGACCAGTTATGAGACAGGAGCGTGAGCCAAGATGCAAAGCCTGCTGTGCTAGCACTCAAAGTAAACTGATGACTGACTATAAAATTGTAAAATTCAAAATGGTGGCAAGAGCAGGTCTGGAGGAATTTCCCAAGCCAGAGTGAGTAGCAAATAGAGCTTATGCACAGACTCTTCTCGGCCTTCAATGCTGTGTTTGTGTGGGATGATTGTGTGTTAGGGACAAGCATACCTGTGGATTGGGAATGAAAGGGGCAGAACATTCTCAGAAACTGACATGAAGGAAATCCAGTGGCATGTCTAAAGCATTGTGTGACAAAGGTTCAAGCCAGTGATGAGTGGGTTAAGTGTGTAGTCAGTAGTTTTTCAGTTTCACTTAGGTAGTTTGGGAAGCAAACCAGTATGTGTTTATGAAAGCCCTGAAAAATGAACTCAACAATTAAGGAAGGTATCCTTTTTTATCTATATATGACAAAAGAACAATGCACGACAGATCGTCACTGAAGGGAGGAAGACCATGAAGACTCTCATGAGGATCCTGAGCCCCATGTCACATAAGAGTCATGGACAGACACCCATGACTATTAAACAGCAGGGAGCACGCTTTCAACAGCAGATATTCTTCTGGTGCCCTGAACACCAGAATAGGTTATGGGCTAACAGGAGGATAACATAATTTACTGGAAGTCTAGCTCAAAGTAACAGCAACAACCACAAAAATGCTGAGTCAATAAGCCATGAACAGGTCAGGAAACAAAACAGCTCCAAAAATCCAAGGAGAAGAACATAGTGAATGTCCCCATCAGGCAGAACAGTGGGGTAAATTGGTGACACACAGTTTTAGTCGATAATGGCTCTTCATTCTAGAAATCAATGTCAAGGCTCATCTGAGCCAGGAACCAATCCCTTTCCAGGTAAAGGAGGGATGTCTGCCATGGCTATTCTAGCAGGGCTGTGTAGCACAGGGTGGGGGTGGTTCCCCAAAGGCAAACTAAATCACTATAATAAAAAGAGTGAGACCTGCATATGCCAGCAAATAAAATGAAATGACAACCATTAAAATATCATTATTCCTAACGACTGGCACAGTCTTTCTCTAAAGCTTGGAAAGTATCGAAGTCTCCACCAAAAAACAAAACAAAAACACAATCAGCATTACTTTGTTAATTCTTAACATTATTTTGTTGATCTGGAAATCCACGCTCAGATGATAAATCATATTACATTGCAAAACAAGGACAAGAATGTCCTAGAGAAGCAATTCAAGGGAATTTTCATATTTTCATAGGGAAATATGTACCACTGATTTTAGACAACAGGGAAGAGTCGGGACAAATGTTCAGGGAACAGTATTTTGCAGCAAGCATTTTTTTTAATCAAAAGCAGTGAAGGACTTCCAGATCCACCTCTTGCATGTAGGAGCTTGGAGGTTTTCCCTCATGTACTTGCAACAAGAAAAATCTGGTCAAATTAAGACTCAGTATCTTTTCTTACCCATCAGAGAACAGAGGTGACAAAGGGCAGTGCCATCCTGAATTCTGGAGAGACTGGCAAACTCTATGGATCCATTTCTATGGGACAGAAGCTGCAAGACCATCAACTCCTGGAATGTTCAAGTCCAATACCACATTGTGACCGATGGAAATGCAGTTGATTCCAGGCCTGTGCGACTTTTCAGAACTATCCATTGCACAGCTCCCAGCTGGCTTTTGCTCCCATGGAGTGTGAGGCTGTGAGGGACAGTCTTCAGACTCAGCAAGCACTCAGGAGCCCTGCAAGGGACAGTCTTCAAACTCCACAAGCACTCTGGGAGCCCTAGATGCAGATTTCTGGACCTCTTTCATTCTGTAGAACACCCTGCGTCCTCCTTGCTCTAGAACTCCACACTGTACCCTAACTTTGGTAAGCTTGACTTTGTTCAGAATGCCATGGGCCTCTCCTTTGCAGTTGGAATATGCCACCTGCAGAAAACCAGAGTGACCCAAGGGTTCTTATCTGTTGTGTCTCCTCTTTCAGAGGCCACAGAGCTGAGCTGTCTTCTGTCCACTGTTTGAAAGGTGACATGTTGCTTTTCTAGCGGTTTATCATGGTCCCTTTATCCCAATTAGCTGTCAGGGAAGTCTTCCTCTCGAACATATTCTTGATACTTAAAACACAGCCTTTTAAGGATCAAGATTTAAAGGTATTTTTATATTAACTGGTGGATCTTTGCATTTCCCCCTCCCTCAGATTTATTGGGATTTTACAGACATAGGACACTGTGTAAATTTAAAGTGTGTAGTGCAGTGACTTGATACATATCCTCTCTACTCTGCCTTTTCATCCTTCCCTTTCCCCAAGCCCCACTCTGTCACAGATCCTTTTACTATCTTCATAGTTTTGTCTTTTCCAGAATGTCACTGAATTGGAATCATAACATGTGTAGGCTTTTCAAATTGGCTTCTTTCACTTACCAATATTCACTCAAATTTCCTCCGAGTCTTCTCATGGCATGAGTGCTCATTTCTTTTTAGTGATGGGTAATATGCCATTCTCTGGACGGACCACAGTTTATTTATCCCTTCATCTGCTGAAGGCCATCTCGGTTACTTACAGGCTTTGGCAGTTGTGAATAAAGCTGCCATAAACCTCCTTGTGTGGGTTTGTTTTGTGAACATAAGTTCTTAATTCATTTGGATAAATCCTAAGGAGAATGACTGCTGGATGGTACAGAAGAATATGTTTAGTTTTGTTCCTGATCTTTTTGGAATCTTCTCTTTTTTTAGGTTCTTCAGGAACCACATGGTTTCTGGTATTTGATAGGGGGAAATTCTCAAAGGCAGACATCCCTTCCAAGTTCTAACCCCTCTATGAACTATGGCAAGTGTGCCCTGAAGAGACAGCCCATACTGTTTTACGGGGATTAACTCAACATTTTGCCTTTCAATCTGGTGTCCCACCCAGCTGACCGCTTGTCCTGGCTGCATTCTGGTTGGACAGTAAATCGTATGACCAGTGCAAGTCTAAATTTTTGTTATTAAATTACTCATAGTATGCCGTTCTTTTAAATTAAAAAAAAAAAGCTGTCTATAAAGAGCTTACTATGTGAAGTTAGTATGAACTGCTGTGTGTGGTCCTGCTCATGCACACATGTGGGACTGTGAGCACACACAGGTGAATGGGTTATATGCCGTGGGGGTGCATGGAATTCTAGAAATCCAGTTTAGTATGAGAGAATAAGATCCACACATAAACAAATACCAGTTGAGAAGCAACTACATGTAAGAATGAGTTAGGCTATAGTGAAAAACAACAAGATTTGTGCATTTAAAGAGCTTCTAGCATGGTGAGGGAGATAGACAAAAACCAAGTAAAGGAGTCTGTGATAAATTTATCTCCAAATCTAATAAATTCTAGGGACACATGAAATAAAGCTATGGGAGGTGATAGCAGTGGGGATATAAAGGAAGGTAAAGGGACTTCGATGCTAATCAGGAAAGGCTTTTTCTTTTCTTAAGTAGACTCCATACCCTACATGGATCTCAACATTGGGCCTGAACCCACCACCCTAAGATCAAGACCTGAGCCGAGATCAAGAGTCAGTTTCTTAACCGACTGATCCACCCAGGTGCCCCTAGAGAAGATCTTTCTGTGGACAAAGCACTGAAGCTGAGCCTTGAAGTGTGAGCAGGTGAAAGAAACAGCACGTCCAAGGACTGGGAGGGAAAGGTCTTGGCAGATGCAAGAATCAAAGACATTGATGGCAAGCGCTAGTGAAGACAGTAGAGAGGCAGGGCACATGGAGATCAGTTGCAGAAAACATTTCAGGCCTTAGAGGATGCTTTAAACACCTGCTGCCCTTCACTCTTTCCCTTTGACTCTGGACATGGTGTGTCTTTGCTGCGGTTGATGGAACCCTTGCTTTTGGAAGACCTGAGTTGCTCTGTCAAGAATGTGGCCATGCTCTGAGGAAGCCAAGGTTACACCTGAGAGGTCAAAGATATCTCCAGTTAACACGCCCAGATAAGCATCCAGCAGCAACCATGTGCTTGAAGTCACCCCCAACTGCTGGGCCTCCCTAGCAACCAGGTGTCTTTTCTCTCTGGCCCTCAAATTTCTGCTCTGCATTGCATAGCCTCAATACTTAACATTTCCTACCTTCCCAACATCTGAACACTTCCTACCCAAATTAGATAGTTGTGTATCCGCTAAAAAAAAAAAAAAAAAAAAAAAACTTGTATAATTAAGATCATAGCTACAAAAATTTTTAGTTCCAGAAGCCATCACCAGTAGATTTTCAAAACATTTTAAGAAAGAAACATTAACAGTCTTAAACAAATTTTTCAGAAAATAAAAAGGGAGAAAGTTTTTCTGACTCATTTTATGTAATCAGAGTAATTTTGAAACTCAAATCTGACAAAATGATGATAAGGAGGGAAAATTGTCAGCTAATTCCCCTGATAAACACAGATTCAATAATCCCCAACAAAGCATCAACAAAACCCACTCAATCAATATAGAAAATTAATTATACATTATGACAAATTTGGCTTATTCCAGGAATGCAAGGTTACCTTTCCATTGGAAATTCAATCCATGTAGAATAGTGCAGCCAACTTGGAAAACAGTCTAGAAGTTTCTTCCAAAACTGTATAAACTCCTACCGTATGGTACAACACTGTGCTCCGTGGTATTTCCCAAGGGAGTTGAAGACACATCCACACACAGACCTGCATACAGACGTGCATAGACATTTGAAATGACACAGAGGAAACTTAAATGTACAGCACTCAGTGAAAGAAGCCAATCTGAAAAGGCTACATACTATGTGATTCCAGTTCTATGGCCTTCTGGAAAAGGCCAGGTCTGTGGAGACAGCGGGGAGATCAGTGGGTGACAGAGGTTAGGGGCTGGGAGATGAGCAGGTGGGACGCAGAGGATGTTTAGGGCCCTGGGATGATTCTGTAGGCACAGTAATGGTAGATTCATGTCTTTCTTCATTTGTCTAAACCCACAGAAATTACAACACCAAGAGTGAGCCCTAAGGTAAACCTCAGACTCTGTATGATGATGTCTCAATAGGGGTTCATCAGTTTTAACAGGTGTGCCATCTGTTGGGGGTGTTGATAATGGGAGGGAGGCTCTGTTTGAAGGAGAATAAGGGAGTATATGAGAAATTTCTGTACTTTCAGCTCAGTTTTATTGTATATCTCAAACTGCTCTAGAGAACTTAAAGCCCTTAAAAAAAAAATCCCAGTCAATGTAATACACTACATTAAGATCACAAAAGGTGAAAAATCATATGATTCTCTAAATGGATGTAGAAAGGCATTTGGTAGTGTCAATATCTGTTCAAAAAATAACAAAACCCGGGATGGAAGGGAATACCCTTAATGTGAAAAAAACAAGTTATCTCACACCTAATGGTGTATTATTACATCTTCCCTTAAGGTCAGGACTGTGAGATGGAGTTGTTTTGTTTTGTTTTGAAATGGATATTTGTTATCACCATTTCTACTGACCATTTTTCTGGAAGATTGAAGCTGTTAAAATAAGGCAAAAATGAAACATAAAATTCTAAAACTGAAAGAAAAAAAAATCATGCTGCTGTTTCCAAATACATTTATAAGTAGAAGTTCTGAAGAATCTATAATTAAACTACTGTTAAGGCATCATTTCAAAAATTAGCTAGATAAGGGGCACCTGGGTGGCTCAGTCGGTAAAGCGTCTGCCTTTGGTTCAGGTCATGATCCCGGAGTCTCAGGATCGAGCCCTGCATCAGGCTCCATGCTAGGCAGGAAGCTGCTTCTTCCTCTCTCACTCCTCCTGCTTGTGTTCCCTTTCTAGCTGTGTTTCTGTCTGTCAAATAAATTAATAAAATCTTTTAAAAATTAACTAGATAAAAGATCAATGTACAAAAGTCTATTCTTTTCAATATAACAGTAAGTAAAAACATGAAAATGAAAATACACTTAAACTTAAAAAAAATTTTCTGAGGGCATGCATTGCATGGAGCACTGGGTGTGGGGCATACACAATGAATCTTGGAACACTGAAAAAATAAAATTAAATTCAAAAAAATCTTAGAAAGAACTATTCATTTTAATAAAGTAGAATTAATTCAGGACTTAAAGATTGTGTAATATTGTGAAAAGTACTAGTATAACACATTGTCATCAGTAGGTTAGAAAAGAATCAATGCCTAGTAAACTCAATAGGTTTTTATACCCTTTTGTGATTAAGTTTAATGCTGGATCATTATTACAGACAAACAAACAAACTCTTAGACAAAACAGGAATGGAAAACTCTATACTTAGTGGAATAGAAAGTGTCTTAAACTGATAGCCAGATCCATACTTGACGTGGCCTTAGACAACCATTTCCCAAATGGTCATTCTTTTGAATGCTAGTCTTACACATTGTTTCCTTACACAAAAGAGGTTGCACGATCAATAATTTGAGACAGACTTTTCTTCTTGGTGATACACCATTTATTATATATTAAAGACTTCAGGAAGTCCATCACTAATAAATCAAACTATCTAGTTTAAATCAGCATTTTTCAAACTAATGGGCCATAAAGTCCATTTTCCTCAACCACTTATTAGAATTCCATTAATTATATTCTTCAGAACATGTTTTGAGAAATACTGTGCCAGATATATACTCCTTGGTACCGCAATGAGGAATGAAATTCTGTCATATTTAAAAAAAAGTAAACTAAATGAATTTTGAAAATAAAAAAATTAAATTTGTTTTTAGAATTTTAAGTGAAGGAGCACCTGGGTGGCTCAGTTGTGAAGCATTTGCCTTCAGCTCAGGTCACGGTCCCGGATTCCGGGGGTCAAGCCCAGCATTGGGCTCTGTGCCTGGCAGGAAGCCTGCTTCTCCCTCTCTCATTCCCTCTGCTTGTGTTCCCACTCTTGCTATGTTTCTCTCTGTCAAATAAATAAAGAAAACCTTTTTAAAAATAAATAAAAAATAAAATTTTAAGTGAAAACTAGAAGTTTTTAAACTAAAATAGAATAAATCTAACAAAATATGTAAAAGACCTCTACACAGAAAGCTATAAATCATAGTAAGAAAAATTGTAAGACTTAATTGAAAGAAGTGAGAGAGAATGTGTTATTAATGGACTGAAAGATTAGATCTGCTCTAATCTCAAATATCTTCGCTGACTGCCTGTGCTACGGTAATGATCCCAGCAGGGATTGACAATATGATTTTAAATATGAAAATTATTAAGGCTAAGAATAGCCAAAGTGATCTGTAAGAAAAAACACGTTGTTGGATTTATAGCACTATATAGCCAGATTGATAACTTTGAGGACATTAGGAGAGTGATTTGGTAAAGGATAGACAAGTAGATTCGTGGCTCCCAAAATAAGCCTAAGGAGGTTGTTAACACCCCTACCCCACTCCTCCAAGCCCCTGTGTTGGAAATGTAATGAGCCCTCAAAGTGTGTCTGAAGTTTGAAAATAGATATGGACCAATGGAAACACCACGATAGAATATACACATGTATGGACATTTAGCTTATCACAAGGTGATCCAACAAAAAAGCGAGGGTAGACAGTGTTCCTTTAAGTAGTGCAGGTGTCTGTGCAAATACCAAGGAACAAAAAAATGACCTATCTCATATCACATTGAAATTATATTCAACTAGTTTGTAGGTCTAAATGTGAATATAAAACAAGAAAGGCCTGGATTTTTTTTTTAAGATTTTACTTATTTAACAGAGAGAGAGAATAAGTGAGAGAGTGAGAAAGAGAGAGCATGAGCAGGGGGAGTGACAGGCAGAGGGAGAAGCAGCCTCCCTGCTGGGCAAGGATCCCAAAGCAGGATTTGATCCCAGTTCCCTGGGATCATGACCTGAGCTGAAGGCAGATGTTCAACCCACTAAGCCACCCAGGCATCCCGGGTCTAGATTTTTTTCATAGTAAAAGATCCTCATGACCTGAGATACAGAGATATTTCACAAAAAGGACTGAAAAAATATGAACTGCAAAAGAAAGTATTAGAAAATTTGGTTTTATATCTTCATTATCAAAACACACACTGAGGAGAGTGACAAGTCAAGGCCAGACCCAGACTGAAGCTCGATATACAGACTGTGTGAAGAACTCCTCATTCTCTTGAATCAGTAAGAAAATGAGAGGAACCAATATAAGTGATCAAGGTATGAAAAGATATTCAACCCAATTAGTAACCACAGACATAAACATTGAACACCAATATGGTATTCTGCCACACAGGTGCACACGTGTGGGGACACACACACACACACACACACACACACACACACACACACACGCACAGAGTCATGACCACACAAGGAATAGCTAAAACGATGACTGACCATTTCCAGTGTTGCTGAGACCATGTGGCAACTCACCTCTCTTGTGCTGGTTCCAGGGGATTGAGGGGGCCCCCTTGCCAGAGCTCCCTGTCACCCATTCCTCAACACTTCTGCTCGGAAGGGCGCATACGGCACAAATGTACATGGATGCCCACCATGAGGCATTCCATTCAGTGTTCGTAACGTCATTACCCATAAGAAACAAAACCTGGAAATGCCCCAACTCTTCATGGGTGGTGGGACAGACGTGTAAATTATGGTTTCCTCCTGAGAGTGGAGAGCCCCCCATCAGTCTCCAGGAGGAGGTGCTCCTGCATCAGACATGGACCCATCTCCCAAGCCTGATGTACAGTGAAAGAAGCCAGAGAGAAAACACTGTGTGCCATGTGACAACATGACATGAAATTCAACAAGAGAAAAAGTCATGTCATAGCAGAGGTCAGGACACTGATTATCCTGAGGAAGTGGATGGGGTTTGTGCTGGGGACCAGCCTCAGTAGAGATGTGGGTCCCGAACCAAGGGATGTCTGGCAGGGGAAGTAATGACACTGACACGGAGATCTGATGCAAGCTGACAGACCCGAGGTCAGTCAGGAGAGACCTATGAAGCAGGCTCTGGCTTTGGCCCTCGCTTTGCAGGCTCTCTCTTTGCAGGCTCTCTAGCTCTCTGGCTCTCTCTGTCTCTGTCTCCGGCTTCTGGCTTTCAGCCTTTGCCTCTGTCTCTGTTTCTGCCTTTGCTTTTGTCTCTGCTTCTGTCTCTGCTTTTGTCTCTCTTGACTGTCAAGGGTCCCAGTTTTTTAGTATTCCAGAGTGAGGAGGTTGAGGGATGCAGTTAGGTTAAAGTTTAACAAAGTGATTTGATTACATGGTATCTTTGTCAGAGAAACCTAGCGCTTTGATTAGTGAAACATGTTTTTGCAGGGGCAAACCAATATGGTATTCTGCCACACAGGTGCACACGTGTGGGGACACACACACACACACACACACACACACACACACACACACACCTATCTACAATCCAGAGTTAACTCCCTGAACCAAACCAAGGACATGTTGTTCAGTAAGGTTTTTTAGTTTCTTACATTTGGCGCCTGGATGATAAGGGGTAGACTAATGATATGGTGTTTTTTAAGCAGGTCTTACAAACAAGAAGGCAATTGAAAGGCTTAGATGAGTTAAGTACAAAGTTTTAGCTACAGTGTTAATACAATGACCAAAAGTTAGTCTGTCTGGCGCCAAAGAGAAAAATAACTTCTTTTGCAAAGGTAAAAGCATTTGCTTAAGCCTGTTTTCCATGACTGGGTACAGAACTCTTTATTTATGGATCCTCTGTGTGGGTGGCAATGTCCTTGTTAGCGTAGTTTTATTTCCTATATTAAGCCCTTTATTTAACTATTTAAAAGCCCTGACAATTTTCTCCATAGAGCTGTAGGATATATAAGATTAAACTATTTTTAATGATGGTAAGTAGAAACAAAAACATTTACTTGATTAAGTCAAGTAAAAAGAAATCGTGTTAAAGAAATCATGGTAGTTAAACGGACAAGGAACAATGGAAACAAATATTTTTTGGTGTCAATGATTGCAACTTTGCAGAGCTCTTTCACTTTGAGGGAGGATCATGGTTCTCCGTGCCTTGGATGAGCGCTTGCCCAAGTGCACATCACAGGGACACAAAGGACAGATTGACCCGGCCCACTAGGTACATAGCTTTTTAGATTCTTGGCGGGGAAAGCCTGGAGGGACTTTCATCCACATTCACGTGTACCTCCACCAAAGTTTCTGGCAGCTTGTGGCATGGCGGGAGGGGCGGATCACTCACCATCCCCGGCAGGTTTGTGTGAAGCAGGAATAAGATGTGGGGCTTGATGTCAAATGTTTTGTTCTCTGTGGTGGTGATGTGAGTGTGGGCAATTTCTAGTGATTCCATCCATCCCAAAACATATGTGGGTTGTGTACCTTTTGTAGAACCAATATAGGTCACTGATGATTACCTAAAGGATGAATCATGCCAACAGATGAAATGCCGAAATTCTGAGACCCCCCAAAGACGACCACCGGAGACCAGAGTCAAAGCCAAATGGCAAGGGTCATTTTTTGTCAGGTTCGAACCTGGGCCTCCATGTGGATGTTACCGGTCACGCTCAGAGACCCCAAGCACACTTTTAGCGCAGCTTTTATAGGTAAAGGCAAACAAGTTACAGAGTTTCCCCAGTTACAAGCACATGATTGGTTGACCTTCTCCCTAGTTTACTGGTTGCCTTACGACTGGCCTTGGCCCCCCAGCCCAGCAAACCCCAAGATGCCAAATGGTCGGGTAGGAGGCTCCGGGAGTGATCACATAGCTGCATTCCTGGGGCTAGATAGCCAGGCTCAGGGAGCGCTCTTGTAGCTATATTCCCAGAGCCAGATGGCCATTATCTCTCGTTCTTAGATCTGAAGGCATGGGGAGAGTCCTTGTGGTTACAGGGTGGCTATGGGGGGGGGGGTGCTAGGGTTTTTCCACCTTCCCAGGGTCTAGCAAGCAAGTGTACAGAAGCCAGGTGGCTGCTAGGGGTATAAGGCATAATGGTCCCAGTTTTATTTTTCATGCTTCTCAGCATCACCACTTTGGTGCTGAAACTCCATACCAAATCCTTCCAGCTTATAGTTCACTTGCCTTTTCCTCCTTCTCATCTGAGGAAAGATTTACCAGGATGACTGCAACCTACACGAAAGCAAATTTGACTACAGCCACATACACAATAGGTTTGCTTCCTGGTTCATCTTGGGGAACCCTCTTGTCCAGGCAGCTCACCATAAGTAAGGAACTCTGGCAAATTTCTCCTCAGCATCAAACCCCCTACTCCTGTAGACAGGATCCAAATCATTCATCCCTTCTCCCTCGGGTCCACCTAAAGTCTCACTCCTCCAGGTGAGGCGTGCCACCGCACAGGGATGATGCTTGAAATATGCATGTGTATGCTTTTTGTTGTTGTTGGCTGTTATTTATTAATTAATTTATTTACAAAACATATTTTGAAACAAATTTAGAAGCACTGGGAATATACTATACTTCTAAAAGATCCCTGATCGGTAAATGATATACGTTTTGGTTAAAAGAAGAAGGACTCGGTTGGGTGAATAGCAGGCCTGCATCTCACAAGGGTTTGAGGGAATGAATGAGCTTCGCCAATTCATTTATACACCAGTATTGAGCTTCTGTGACTCAGATAAATTCTGCGAATTTCAGATTGTATATTTCACTTAAATTTTGTGACCACTTTTCAATGTATGAATAGTTTTTCCAAACATTAATGCTTCAATGTATATTCATATAATGGTTTCCTCACTTCAATCTGTCTAAATCATGAATTTTCATCCAAAGAGTGAGATGTTTTCTGTCTTATAAAAACAAACTTACTTTTCATTAAACATTCAAGAGGATCTCAAAGGACCCTGGGCCTCATTTTTTTTTTTTTTACATAACTGAAGATAGAATGCAAAACTTAGTTAATCATTTCTTTTTCTTCTTCAGCAACTTTCTGAGTTATGCCATTGAGGCTCGTTGTGGGTTGAGATTAAAGCTCTGGGTAACTGGAGATCTGTGTGGCTGTATCGCAGATAGATGAACTTCTTGTGGCCATTGTAAATTGAAGCCGAGTCATGTTTTAGATTAATTTCCAATTTATTACTGCCAGTAATGGTTCCAGATATAATATAACTCCTCTTGCTTTGTCAGCAGAGAGGCGAAGAGTAACCCCTGGCCTCTGGCTCTATGGGCTGTGCTAGTGGTGAGGCAGGAACATCTCTCCTGTGAAATAAGTTTCTGTACATGTAGGCACTTTTTGTAGCTTTACATCTGTTTTAGATACTGAGTCCCAACAAAGGAATCTTCAGCCTTTATATTGTTTTTATATTTGAAAATCAAAGAACTCACTCTTCATTCTAAGCTTAGATTTCTGTTGTCTTTTCTTATCTCTCAGCCTTCATTGGCTGTAGAGTTTGACTTTTGAAATGTCCTGTTTATAAATGTAAGATTGCTTCATTTTTATATTTTCTAAAAATATCATTGTCTTGAAAAGACTCCCTGTGTCTCCTTTACTCCCAGCATATTTCTATAAGTATATAGAAGGTGAAGTCTAGAAGGGTCCAGAGTATAGGGGTTTCTTGGTCCCCACAGAGCTGGGGTGCGCCAGCCCCCCAGAGATGTCCCTCCAGGCGACGTCTGCACCCCGTGTTCACTGCAGCATTGTTGACAGCAGTCATGACTTGGAAGGATCCCACACGCCCATCAACAGATGAATGGATAAAGGAAACATGGTCTATTCCTCTATATACGCAGTAGAATATTAACCATAAAAAGAAGAGAATCTTACCATTTGACACTCCGTGGATACACCTTGAAGTCATTGTGCTAAGTGAGGTACGACAGACAGAGAAAGACAAATAGCGTGTGTTCTCACCTATATGTGGAGTCTGGAAACAGCGGAACTCCTGCGAACAGAGTGGAATGGTAGTTGCGGGAGTC
The DNA here is from genome assembly GCA_004023965.1 of Spilogale gracilis. Taxonomy (NCBI): domain Eukaryota; kingdom Metazoa; phylum Chordata; class Mammalia; order Carnivora; family Mephitidae; genus Spilogale; species Spilogale gracilis. The sequence continues at coordinate 59,258 of PITA01008580.1, read as the reverse complement.
TGAGCTGCTGGAAAGATGGGGAGACTGTGGTGGACCAGCGTAAGCACCTAGCGCATGACGAGTTCTGGGGATCTACAGTGCAGCATGCTCACTGAAGTTAGCCTGCCGTGTTGTACACTTCGAAGCGAGAAGAACCTAGATCTTCTCACCATAACCACAACCACAACATGGTAGCTACGTGAGGGGGATGTTGTGTTAACTAAGCCCACAGTGGTAAGCATCCCAGTATAGACATACCTAGATCACTCCGTCATGCACTGAAAAGTTACACATTTTGTGTCAATTACGGTTGAGTAAAGCTGGAATGATAATGTATATTTATTACACATTCTAGCATTCTAGTGCCGGAAGTGCTGTATTTGACACTTGACCAGAAAAAGTTCTATTTCATTTAGTTTTGTTTTACACGATGGACTAAAGTCAAGCAAGAACTGTGTTAAAGTCGTGGATAGTGGCAGTAGGAAGAGAATTAGGTCCTCAGTCACTAGCACTCAAGATTTTTTCTTTTATTTTAAAATAATCAAGCAATAATCTGGGATATAATATAAAAATATTCCCAAGGGTTCAGTAAGCCGCAGGAAGTGGTCACCGGCACACCAGTACCACACACCTACCCCACATCGTCCCCACAGCCCCGCTGCTGGGCTCCTGCCGGGTCTGCAAGGGAGGTGGTTCAGCAGGAGGAACAGTGATGGTTTCCCAGATGCAGATGAAATATCGCCGTGACATAGAGGACCCACGTGTGAATGCACAGAGACGGGAAACAACCCTGTGACAATGGATTAGGGGTTATTTGCGCAGTTAACACTTGTTTAGAAAAGAAAGAGAGAGCGTCTGAGTTCTAAAGAGGCCGAACCCATGCTAGCTGCGTCCTTTGCACAAAGCTCATCAAACAAAACTTAGTGCATACACGTTCATAGCCTTCTTCTAACAGTGGATTTTTTTTGTCTTAAAGTTCCATTACCATGATGGCATTGTGATGTACCTCGGTAACAGTCGGTTTATATGACATCATGTCACTGAATTATGTTTTCAAAATAGCCGTGGACACGCCTACAAAGAAAGATCCGATGTCTCTCAAAAAGAAGTGAGCTCAAACAAACTCATGTCAAGAAGATGATCCGTATACATCTTTTCATCCGAGCCACAGTCCAGACTGTTTATTATCAGTCTGCATCTTGGAAAGTTCCCACGCTTTCCTCTCCCTGGTCTGCGGGAACGTAGCTTCCTTCTCTTGCATTGTTCTGTCCTCTCTCCCCTTAGCACATTGCCTCAGATTCCTCACAACCAATACCTCATCCTGATTTCTACTATGCAGATTATCCACTGTCCTGTTTTTGTTGGGATTTCCTTAAACACATTTTTTCAGTGGAGACTGTCTTGAAATCTATTGTCAAGCGTGCGTCCTCATGGTAAGGATTCTGATCTCTGATCTCTGTAAAGTGACAGTTGTACTTCTTGCCCCTCACAGTGAGCAGAGGTGGGGCCAAGCTGCAGCTGAGTACCCAGCTAGCCCTCTGTGGGTCTACACAGGCTGAACGCAAACTTCTCTGTTACCTCCGTAGCAGCACAAGACTTGCCTCAAATCCCCTAACCCTCCTGATGTTGCTTCCCAAGCCTTTTGCAACTGACTCCTCTGCACCGCACTCCTCATGTTCCTCTTTAGATCATGGATGCTAACCCTTGCTGCTCAGATGGCTCTCCTGAGGGGCCCCTGGACCAGCATGCACGTATGCAGCTGTCAGGCTCTTAGCTCACCTTTACCCACTCACTCATCTCAAGGGCCTACGCTCCAGCTATACACCTTGTCCCTACATTCTTATATTCCCAGCAGTAGGCATGGACTGCATTGATTTGCTGAATGAATTCTCCAGGAGCTCAGTCTATCACTTGGAAAAGCCTGTGTGCCTGTGATAATTACACTACATTTCCCTTTCATATGCATAATTAAGCGATGCTGGTATCTATGCTCATAAAGACTCAACATTCATCTTACAGTGTCATTTAGCTTTTGATTTATTTCCACTCTGCTTAAGTTTTCTTTTCTTGCAATTTAAGCCCTCTATAAAGAATGGGAGGCAAAGGATTTTCCAAACGCGGGAGCTCACCTCTATAACTGATTCCCAGTCTTATTTGTTAAACATCTTCAGCCAGCAAAGAGGTTGCAAATTGCCAATTGCCATCTCCAGCTGCAGCAAGCTGTGACACTTAGTTGCAACAGGGGACCGTCGTCCTATTATTTCATTGCGTCCTATCATTACAGTGCCAGTGATATGATTCAGTATTGTTATGTCGTTTGCAGTGCCATGACATGATATGATGAGAACCAAATGAGAAAACACCACTTCCTGTCCAAACTGCAAATTGTAAACATGCATTCCTCTTTGAGTCTCGGTGATCTGATGTATTTACCAGCTGAAAATTCACGTTTTCAAAGATTTTTTCCCCATCTTGTTAGAATGTTCGAGAATAGAAGAATGTTAAAATGTTAGATTAAGTTAGAGTGTATTTGCTAAAATGTTGCAATTGTCCCAGAGAACAGCCAAGCAAAACGGGAAAATAAGCAGGCGTCTGGTAACTCTCACATCTCCACACATATTTTCCATGACTGCGAAACCATAGCCGGATCATGATCCTGCCCTAGGAGGGTTCATAACCCTTGATGAGAGTTTGCATTGCCTGTGCTGTATGGATATTGTGGGCAAATGGAAAGTCTTCTCTTTTGCTGTAGGCATTTTCTCCTTTGGAACATCTGTTCCCATGACGACTAAAGTGCAAGAGAAAACAAATTCTCAGGTAAGCTACTCCCTGGTAGGATAACAATAAACAGGGTTGCAAAGAGCCCAGACTGGCTCCAGAAAAGATAGAGGTGCTGTTTTTAAAAGTAAAGACATTGGGTGCCTGGGTGGCTCAGTAGGTTAAAGCCTCTGCCTTCAGCTCAGGTCATGATCCCAGGGTCCTGGGATTGAGGCCCGCATCGGGCTCTCTGCTTAGCAGGGAGCCTGCTTCCCCCCCCCCCCTCTGCCTACTTGTGATCTCTCTCTGTGTCAAATAAGTAAATAAGATCTTAAAATAAAAGTAAAGATGTCATTTTAATTCACTCCCTAAAGAGCTTTCTATGGCCTATTGATCTCTGGTGGTCAGAGGAGCTTGAGAAAGCTCGTTGTTTTTCTTTCAGGTTTATAACACAGAGAGGTATGCCTCTGAGTCCGAAGCTCACTCCTAGAAATCCTATGTATACTGAGGATACGATGTGCTTGCTTTCCCAACACCTAACTTCTTCAAACAATCCCTCCTCTACAGCAGACATCCAGGAAGAACTCAGTGCTACCCTAAGCCCTACCGATAACTTGCCCAGGCAATTACTCACACAGAGGGTGGTGGTGGTGAAAATGCCAGTTTAAACTATTCCAGAACATCTTCATGAAATTGAAATGATAACAGGGCAAAATACCAAATATTACAACTCTGAATTTTGAAGTTTTCTTTAGTGATAAAATATTACCATCTTTGTCCTGTTCACAAATGTTACTGTTAGTGCTGGCTCAGGCAATAAGAGACCATCTCTCTCATCTAGTCTCCGGCTCCCTGGGTCGATAATGCACACAGGCATACTGAAGAATGAGATTTTAGAATATCAGGAGTGCTAGCCAAGTGATCCCTTTACAGTGTTTCAGCTTCAAAGAAGTGCAAAGGCAATGGATCCCAAGATAGTGATCTTCCGGGAAGATACTAGAAAGGGGCTTTCCTGGGGTCTCAGTCAAACTGGGATCAAAAAGGAGCCTCATGTCTTTATACACACATAATTCAAGCTCGCTTTTTCCTCCTGTAAGGCGATTTAACAACGCACCTTGGAAAATAACTGTGAGGATTATAAAGGGCAATGCAGATAAAGCGTTTGACACAAATTGACTCAACTAGGGTGTGTTTTCCCCTCCTGTAGAAGAATGTTCTTATGGCTTCTAGCTGACTTGGGAGCTAATATGTAGACATTTTATAGGAGAACAGACCTAACGTTGGTAGGAATTGTTGTATACACACTCTACTTTCCTCCAATGGCAAGTGTTAATGTTTACAAGAAGAATCACATCCTCTTGGTGTTAGCAGCCCTCTCTTAAATTCATTTAAGAATGACTTAGAATTATGTAACATTTTAATGGGGTACCTTATTCTTATATGACAAAGTCATTTTCAACAATAAGAGTTACTTAGCATTTCAGTGAATAAAGAAGCATTTTTCCATCCTCTGGGTCTGATGACAAAGACAAAGAGGGGTGGTTGGGAAGGCTTTCTCAGACTCATTGATAAAACTAGGGTCTGCATTCAAAGCTTTCGTATTTGTGTCTTTACGTAAATTCATTAGAAGTATGTCCTCTGGGCAAACTTAACTTCTATTATAAACAGAGTTGTGGCGACCTGAAGAGAGATGTTGAGGTTAGTTCATCGCCTTAGAAGAGCATCCTTACTATAGAAGCAAAATCAGAGCCTCAGAATGACTTACAAGCACATCTAGGCACAAAGAAAAGTAAATTCCCAAATAGTGAGAGAGTCAAGACAGTTTTAGGGGAACCCTCACTGGGTCTTTTCTCTCCTCTTTTTTATATCCTTTATAAAATGAGAGATAAAGGGGGTTCCTAAATCCCTTTCTGGCATATACCGACCAGCTCCTTTTGTGGGGCTAGGTGAAAAATGGTCACTTTCTCCACATTATCTGTCACATCATTCGGTGGGGAATTTTTAAATTTCATAAAATATACACAACATAAAATTTGCTGTTTGTAACCATTTGTGAAGGTCAGAACTGCCAGCCTTGCTCCTGGGGGGTGGCCAGAGCGCATTTCGTGCACCTACCCTTGAATAGACAGTCGATGTGCCTCCACCTTTGGGCCTTGTGAACGTACAGTGACTTTCTATGTCACTGGACAATCCAAGCCCTGATAAATGGAGAAATGGAAAACATTTTATCATGTGAATTTGCTTAAAAATTGAGACAGAAGTGGAGCCTGTGAGCACGTGTGATCTTGGCTTCAGCGTGCTGCTCACAGGCCCCCCCTGCCCGATGGTGGCCCCCCAGGACACGCGTTGCTTCCTCACGGGGAGCACTCGGCCTGCTTCCTCCACGTTTCCTTTCACCCTACAGCAAGAGCACTTAGCACTCTTGAGATTCTTTCTCATTTCCCCAACACATCTGGGGACTGTTGTGTTCAGGGGTTCGTCTCTACCCATGGAGAAGCGGAGAGGATAACTGTCTGTTTTGGGACCCTGGTGGATAGCAGACCCCATTCTCTCTCCGCGTCTCTGGCCAAGAGCCCACTAGGATTGCATTTCCTCGGGGGTCACCTCCCCACACCACCCTGTGCCCCCCCCCCCAAACAGCACGGCTCTCATCTCTCTGGCCCATTCGCAAAACACCTTCAAGCTCTTTAAAGGAGAAACCAATCTTTCATCCACTTTTTAAACTTGTTAAAAGGGAGACATATGCATTGCAAAGAGGGAATTACACAATAAACATGTTTCTACTCAGAAGAGTGTCTGCGAAGGGAAGGGTGAAAGATTGTCCATCATTCTCTGACCCACCACAGCATTTAGCAAAAAGTCTTTCATGTGCACAAAGCAGATAAATATTTGGCAAACAGTAAATGCATAAATGTGGTTTCCAACTTTGCTGCCTAATCCAGAGGAATGACTCATTACGGAGTGCTCAGGCTGGCCCAAATGTCCTAAAAGGAGCAGAGACAAGGAGAAAATTCTTTGCACTAGAAAGGTCTGTGTCCTGCTTCAATGTAAGGAGAGCACACTGAGTTCTCAAAAAGGTCAAGCTAGCCTTCCTATGTTCCTGGGGACCACCAAAAGGGGAATCACTTAAAGGTCCTAAATAGTGGGGAACACTGGAATTAAAAAAAGAGTTGTGCCATGTTGCTGGAAACATCCTGTGAAAATCCGATGACCCTCCTCGGGGGAAATTACACAGTAGCACAGAACATAAGGCCCAGTGCATGGATGGTATGCTCATGGGATTCTGGTTACGCAGCAGCGCTCCTACTATTGTCGGCGAAGATGACCCCACGAAGCCAAGGCTATTGAATTAGACACAGCCACATGTGAAGTTGACATGCTGTGCAATGCTATCTTGTCACTTTTCTTACTTCAGTTGAATGGAAAGCATCACATAGTTGAAAAAAGACAACCAGAATTTAAGCAAATGTGAAAAACAAAACAAAGATGTGACATTCATTTCCTTTCTTTGGATGATAAATAAGACAGGCAGTCAAGATACTTCCACGAATACGAGAAAGCAAAAAAAAAAACATAATAATATGGTAAAAACCAACTTGCCATTCATGACTGGGAACAGAAATTATTTTTTGGGGGGGGATCAGAAATTATTCTGCAGATAGCCACAAATATCCCAAATCAAGGCAGGACCCACTCTGGCACAGACCTGGACAGAAGGAGAAATGAACAAGGTCAGGAGAACAAGAACCTGGGACCAGAGAGAAGAATCTATCTTTACCAATTAATTAATCTACTAATTAAAATTATATTTATTTAAGACTTTTAGTACTTCTTTATGTTCTCTGACATATACATTGATATTAGAAAACTTTTAAAGGGTATTTAACACTTTATATCCCAGATCCCTCTATTTAAGCAATTAGCATGCTTATTTTAATGGATATGCTCAATTGTTCTTGTTTTATTGTTGTAAATTCAGTGAGGGAATCACGTTTACCATTGTATGTCCTGCGCTTTCCATGGCACACAAGGGAGACTGATAAACCCTTGCTGAATAATGAATGGGGTAAATGGGTCTCGGTGGATCTCACCCATAAGGTCCATGCCACCTTTCTCCCAGATTGTTGTGATACTTCAATGATTGAACATACATGAAAATGCCAACCCAGATTGGGCGCAAAAAAAGGTCGCTTTGCAAACGAATGCTCAGAATCTAGATTAAATGTCAGGTGCACTAGTACTAACGTTGTAAGCCTATGGCACTGAGGCTTTCTGCTCGATCTGACAGCAATTAGTTTCAGTAGACTATTATAAATGCTGCAAATACTTTGGCTCTTTGTGAAGAAGAACAAGATGGCAGGTATGAACGCTGACTGGGGAAGTAGGACAACCTCCACAAAGTAAGGAATTGTCATTGAGTGCATGTAGGAAATTTGCATATGTTCTTATTTCTACTTTAGAAGTCTCATCCAAATGAGTTCTATCAGCAGCATTTATAGGATTCAAAGAAAAGGGGTCTGGTCCACGTGGGATATTAAGTATTGATGAAAGACATTCCTTCTCTTACAAGTCAATCAAAATCAATGCTGCTTATTTTCTTGTTGACTTCAAAATAACTGCATTCCTTTGTGGGTTTAATGTATATGTCAGGGCACTTTTGTTTTTTTCTAAGAAAAATCTTCTTTTGTAAAAGAAGGTATATTTATCATGTTTCAGTAAATTTTGTCTTCTATGAATTAAATATTACTTTGTTCTCATTTAAACTCAGTGAAATGGTTTCAGGGAAGTCTTCTCAAAGCAAATGAAAGAACCTGAAGTTATACCTAACTGGGTCAAAGGGTTCATTACGGGGAAGGGCAAGAGAGCATTCCAGAGGGAATAGCACCTATACAGACTCTACAATAGGAGACAGAGTAACTCATTCAAGAAACAGAGAGTAGGACCTCATGACTGAATGATGAGAGCAAAGCCAGGAAGAGCAGTAGGCTGAGATGAGGTTGGACAGGTGGTATGAGTCTATTTAGAGCATTGCGGGTCATGCTAAGGACTTCAGTCCTCATCTGGTAATCAAGTGGGGTGGCTGAAGGATAAATGGAATTGCAAAATGGTAAGATCTTCATTGTGATGTGGAGCATGGACAGGGCGACCAGGAAGCCAAGCCAGGGGTCATAGATGTAGGCAGAGACAAATGTCGTAAGCACTTCATTGAGTAGTTGGTAGAAATGGAGAGAATAGAATCCAGGGGAATGTTAGAACCTAAAAATAAAAGTCATTCATAATGAACCAGATATTATGGTGGGCATGATGGAGAATAATTCATCACATCTGACACACAGAAGGGACTCAGTGAAATAGAAAGTTCTCAAGAGGACCTGAGCACAGAGGGAAGATCAGGCATTTGACTGTGGAGATGGAGCCCTGGGAGTAAGCTTCAGGATAAATGACTGAAATCAAGCAATTCCCCTTCATATTAATCCAGCTTGAATTCCACGCTCGGATGATATTTCTGTGTAAAACACAATCCAAAAGTCAGGAGAATAAAACAGTAGCCACCGGTTGTGCTCATGGCCTGTCAGGAACACAGGAGGCTGCAGCCATGGGTGTGGCTTCAACACCAGTGTCTGGGGTCTTGGCCCCAGAGAAGACTCAAAACTTGGGGACTGACCCCCTCCGTGGGCTGCCTTTACTGGGTCTGGCACATGGGCTGGAAGGACTCAAGATGGCCTGTGTGTGTTCACAGATGGCTTTGCTTCCTCCCATGGGGGTGGACTCAGGACACTTGGATGACTTCACTCTGGCTTTTAGGCCAAGTGCTAGGATTCCAGAGAACAGGTGACACTTGTGTCACCTCGTTTGTGATAGGTACAGGAGTCATGCCGTAGCTCAGAACATTCTTTTCAAGGGATATGCAAGCCCTCCCTCCCAGCTCCAGTGCGGGAGACCTATGTCTTGGTTGGAAGAGTATCAAGCTCACATCGTAGTGACGTTGATTGAAGATACAGGAAGCATCTGTGGAAACCCTAATCTGCCACTTTGCTTCTCTGCCTCTTGCAACCAGAGTCCTGGGCAGTGTCCCCTCCTCCACATCTTTTCTTTGGCACCTTTCGAGGCCATTTCTTTAACATCAACGAAGAAAGTGTTTGCAGAATTATCTAGTCTATCCTTTCTCCCCTTTCTGGCTTGTTTCTGTTTTATCTTTTTCAACAGCTTATAACAATGTAATTTATAGAAAATACAGGGCAGAACATTGTCAAAGAAATAAAAATGCCAAGGACCACGTAAATTATTTTTATCTAGAACAGACCACTGTGAATAATTTGATGGACATTGAATGTTTGAGAGATCCCTTCCCAGGCTTCCGGGTAAAGTCAAATTCAGTTTCCCGATGTGGTTATATTAATACAATTAAATTTTTCTTCTCTCCTGTAGCATTAGGTAAGTATTCATCCATATCATTAAAATCTCTTCATGAATATCATTTTAAGTGCTATTTGGTCAGAAATCTAAAGCAAGAAGAGTTCTCTTTATAGTATTAAAATCATAAAGATGTGACTGGTTGATTGCAAAGAGAAATATTTATTGAGCACAATATATGGTGTCCCCAAACCACTTTAATTCGGGAGGTTTGGATATCATGGGGTGGATGGAATTTAAACTAGCTTCCTTTCCTGACCAGTGTAAAAAGTGGTCACACTGTTTCCAAATGCCTACAGTGGATTTTGGCAATACAAGAAGGCATCCTTTCTATTTCTATACTTCAACAACCAGAAATACATATATTTATTGTCTTTGGTTTCTGAAAAAAGCCGTAAGGTGAATTAAATATGTTATTAAAAATCATCCATGATAATGCATAAGCCAAATCTACTCCCCTGATGTGCTTTTGTCAACATCTGATTTCTCTCCCAAGATTTCCCTCCGAGCGCAATGCAGAAACAATGGCTGAGTTGTAAAGTCTTTAAAGCGTGCATAGCCTCAAGGTGAAATCTGCCGCAATCTGTCAGAGGTGTATTTTTCATCTTGCTGTAAAAAAACAAACATTACATTTTTCAAATCTTTAGGAAATACGTTAAATTAAAAAACTCTAAATATAAATCAGGGAAGAAAAGAGTTCTCAATCATGCACAGAAAGTTGCTCTTGAGAAATTTATTTTAACTAGAAGAACATTAACTTAGTTTCATTAAAAGCAAAAAAGGACTTATTTAAACAAAATAACTTTCAAAAAATTTAATGATGCTTATCCTAGAAACACAGAAGCAGAACAGTTTTAAAACTTCAACTTATATGGTTGTTAGGGGGAGAATGATGTCCTCCCAGAATCCTTAGGTGGAAGTCCTAACCTCCAAGACCTATGATGGGAACTTATTTGGAAAGAAGGCCATTGAGGATATGATTAGTTCCCTTGAGATCATAGCGGAGCAATCCAGTATAGCAAGTGTCCTTTTATAAAGCGGACCTTGGACACCGATGCCCACACAGGGAGGCCGCATGAAGATGAACACAGAGGTCAGACCCATGAGTGTACCAGCCAAGAAATGGCAGAGAGTGCAGCCAACACGAGAGGCTGGGAGAGGGGCGAGGACACCGTTCCCCTCACTCCTCAGAGGCACTCGGCCCTGCCAACACCTTGACATTCGACGTCTAACCTCCAGAATTCTGAGAAAACAGCCTTCTGTTGTTGAGATCACTCATTTTGTGGGACCCTATCATGGCAGCCACAGCAGGCCAACCTGATAGTAACTGTAAGCTTACTTTATGTCTTTCTGAAAGGGTTTTCCTTGTTCAGAATGAGAGACCCTGCAGATCCAAGAAGTGAACAAATGGTGGGGAAATTAAGAAATGTCTTAATGTGGGGCGCCTGGGTGGCTCAGAGGGTGAAGCCTCTACCTTTGGCTTAGGTCATGATCTCAGGGTCTTGGGATTGAGTCCCACATCAGGCTCTGCTAGGTGGGGAGCCTGATTCCCCTTCTTTCTCTGCCTGCCTCTCTGCCTATTTGTGATCTTTCTCTCTGTCAAATAAATAAATAAGATCTTTAAAAAAAGATGTGTTAATGTGAGTGTGAGATGGAGTCCAAACAAGAGCCTAGACGATGCTGGGTCTGAATGCTGAGCTTTCAGGATGAGGAACACTTTCTAAACAGAGGACGGGATCAACAACAGTAAGAGGGGCCCAGCAGATTTAGGGATAGCCTCCCCTCCACTCTGGTCGTGGGTACTCTCTTGTTTGTATCCCTCACTCCCAGTGGGTAGGTATGTTGTATGATGCTGACAGATGTCAATAAACACTAGTTTTCTTTTCTCAGTGAGGACTACGAACATGGAGAAACACCTCTGAAACTCTCACTTGCCTCAAGTTTCCACATAGCTGAGAGGGTGACCTTAAATTCATTACATCAGTATTTTTATCATGTTGACCCTTATGAAAGCAAAACAATACTTACCTGGTAGGGGAGATAGCATGATCAAGAAAGCAAAACAAAACCCGTGCTTTCTGGCTTGAAAGAGTATGTGGGACAAGGAATACTGAGGGTGGGGCGGGAAGGAGAAGGGAGTAAAAGCAAGCTAATAAGGGTCAGGTCAGCACTCTCGGAGGTGTACTGTCCCTGCCTAAGTGTCACCACCGCCGGCTGCTGCACGAAATGAGTGATAAATTATAGAATTCCTTCCCAGGTTCAGCTGACCTTTGTAATGAACAGATCCATTTTCTGAGGGAATAAAAGGGCAATGTGATGGGAGAACAGAAACAAAATAAATAAAACAATTGACTCGGAGGCTGTTTCCATGCCAGTAAGGGAAATGGCCTTTTGAGAAATTTATGCCAAATACTCCGGTGGTCTTACTTCAGTGTGATTTGGGAAATCACTTGCAAATCAATGGAGGCGGGAGGGGCTGCTGGTGCAAAGGACAGGCCTGACTACTGGGGAAGAAAGTGGTAAACGAATTATAATGATTTACCAAAACAAACCCTGGTCATCATCAGTTGGCTCACAGGAGATTAGTGGGCACAGAGTAAAAGGGTCAGTGGCCAAGGGTTTTCCCTGAATCACCTGCGTGTGCCGCCAGAGAAATCTGTGTAGTTCACCTTTCCCTGACACCGAGTCCTTCCCATAGGGTGCCTGTTACCGCCAGGGTATTGCCCCCGGCCTCAGGGTCCTGGCTGAGTTGTGTCCACCTAAGCTCTTCCTGCGTATGGGGAAGGGACAGATCAAGGCCAGCCGTAGAACGGACACGACTGGTGCTGGAGAACAGGTCTGGGTAGCTAGCTCCCTTCCCAGGGCCTGTGCTCACCACCCGGCAGGGAAGGTGGGAGTGTCAGGGTCAGCTATGTGACCGTCACTGTCAGCTACACGATCGTATCCCCATATCATGGTATATTAGAGGGTGGATTGGGGGACAAGTACAGGTTGGCCATCGTCCTCTGCTGGGACACGTGGGCACTTGTGTGCACCCTCCTTCCCACACAGAGGACACACTCATAGCCTCTCTGTGTGAACTGTCCCCAACCCCTCTGGTGACAGTATCCAGACCCAACTCAGCCACCTGCATGTTGCTGGGTCTCCCTGTGACCTGAGGACGCTGGGGGGGATCTGCTGCCGCATGCATCTACATTCGGGCGGTGGGTCCAGCATGCACCCAGGAGGCAGGATGTGATGGGGGGGCACTTTCTGGGGGTAAAGCACTCAGTGGGGGAGGGGAGAAGTCTAGCCATCTGTGCCCCCCAGGCAGGCATCCCTCGCCCAGAGCAGGACCACGGCTGGGTTCAGGACAAAACTCCAGAGTTCTCTTTCTGCCAAGACTTCTGTCCAGTATGCCTTACAGAACACAACTCCACGTTGCTCATCTCCTTTCCTCCCCGGCCACCTGACATTTGGGTGCTGGAGGACCAGCCTTCATGGAGGGCTGCCTGGCCCTGGGCTACCACAAGCAGGAGTTTGCGTCCTCAGTTCGCTGGGTGTAGTGCAATCATTTTCTTGGCAAGAACTCAACTCCTGATCTCTTTGCCTTGCTGCACTTACCCGTGCAAGCCACAGCACCTGATTTTCGTACCTAGGATTGCTTCCTAAACGGCCTCCGATTCTGCCTTTGCGCCCCCCTTTTAATTACTGAATTAAATTACTGAAGAGGATTTTAATTACTGAAGAGGAACCTGTAGCAACATTGTGATTTCAACAAATTCTTAGTGTTCAACTGTAATACTTTTTTTATTGTTATGTTTGTCGCCATACCGCACATCATTAGTTTTTGGTGTAGTGCTCAATGCTTCGTTGTTCGCGTGTAACACCCAGTGCTCCATGCACTCCGTGATACTTTTTTTATGTTTTGTACAGATCGCTGTGTGTGTGTGTGTGTGTGTGTGTGTGTGTGTGTGTGTGCATGTGTGTATCTAAACTATGGGTGTATATAAGAATGTATGTAAGTGTGATGGGAAAGGACCATTATAGCCTGTTATCACCTCACTGGTTAACCTGGAATGATCGGCAGATATTATCTGGGGAAAAGGAAACATTGCTTAATTGCATGAAGACTCTAATGCAACAAGGTGGGTCCCCTGGGAACATGTCCCCTCCCCACACACGGCTGGTTCCCTCTCCAGTCCCGGGTCCCCCATGGCCCCTCCTCCCTTTCTGGAAGCAGAGGCTCTGCTACCCGCTGCCACCGCTCACGCTGACTCCGTGTTTGGAGCAGCTCACCTGGTGTGGCACACAGCCCAGCGCTCCAGCTCGGCGGGAACCCTTGCTCATGACTTTGGCTGAGTTTGCTGAACCTCTTTGTGTTGTGTGTTCAGACTCCTCTGGGCTGACAGTGGACAACGCTGTGTGATTCTCACCTCCCATACCCTGCACAGTCTGGGTAGAGCACGTCTCCTAGCCTTCATCCCCACAGAAACTCAGCGCTGGGCCTGACTCCTGAGTCACGGAGTGCTATAGGAGAGGTCTGCAAGCGGTTAGAGTAAGTTCCAACACTTGATAGCTTCTTGCTTCTTTCATTTTGATTAATATGCATTTTTCTCTGCAGCTAACTGAATTACTTCGACATTAGGAATGATCCACTCTCACTACAATAGACAAAGAACACATCAAAGTCTCTAAATACACCAAATATTTATGGCGTTCCTTACATACAAAACAAAACTATCCTTGTAGGGTATTTTCACGGAAACACCGAATAGTGGGTGTCTATTACACTTTTTTGGGATCGTCATTAATTATTATATTTCATTTTAAGAATTTCATTAATGATGTGAATTTTATTTCACAGCATAAACCCCTTGCACCAGGAGCTGATACACAATGGATCAACCGGCCCCAGCTGTTCTTAGCATGGCTGCACATTTTGTTATTTATCCAGTTATTCTAAGACATTGGTTTTGTGCTATGGAATACATGCCAAGTGATTTTCTAAATCTTGGCCTGAAGCAGTAAATAAAATAGATGATGTGTTTTCTTTGGGGAGACAAGCAACAGAAAATAAATTAGTAAATTGTAGAATTTTTAGAATGTTGCGCAGTCATAAATGCTATGTGTACAAAACAAAAGGAAACAGAAACAGAGAGAAAAGAAAGGAAAAGATGGGGAAGGGTAGGAATGAGTATCTGTGCTGACCAGAGTGGTGAGGAGACCCTCCTGAATGGAAAGGGTTGGTGTTCGGCAGCAAATCGCCAGTGAGGGGCTGACCACTCACCCAGCCCAGAGGAGACTCCTGTGTGGAGTCCTGGGGAGGGAATGTGCCGAGAACAGCATGGGGGACAGCAGAGTGGGTGAGGATCTGCCCAGGAGGGGGAGGTCAGGGCCAGAACTTCTGTGGACACTGTGAAGAATCCACTTTTATTGTGAGACATTGGAGATCACTCCAGAGTTTATAATGGAAATGTTGGAAGTTGCCATCACGTTCATCAAGCAATGGTGACCAGTAGCCTCCTTTGGGAAGCAGCTACTCACATTCACAGAGACTTTAGGTCAAGATCACCAATGCAAACCGAAATATTAGGCAAAAATAAGGTAAAAAAATCCTAGGGGAAGCTATGTATCTGTTGAGCAAGCCAGTCATGCATATAAACTGGCCAGCACTTTTTGAGTGAGTACTTCATGCTGGGCCTTCTGGGGAAAGAATTTTGCTACCTGTGAGTATTTATGAACTATGTGCAGAGTCATGGGGAATATATATGTAGGAAATAATAAAAAGTATAATCAGCATAGACTTAAGGATCTAAAGGGATCAGTAATATTCTGGTTTGTGGTCTGGTTGCTGGTGGCACGTGTGTTTCTCTTCATTATTGTTACTGTATCCCTTGCCTCCTTGAACACACGCACTCACGCACACGCATACACACCCAGCACATACCTATCGATGAAATAGTTCATAATATGAAGTTACAATAAAGAGCATGGTGCAGATTATTATTATTTTCTGACTTCACGAGGTGGAGATGCAACCATGTCCCCCAAAATTAGGACAAGTTTCTTGGAGACAGTGGTCTTAATGAAAGAAGGGATGGATGCTTAAGAAAAGGTGAAGAGACAATGGGGAATTTTACAATGCTGTGTGCTGGGTCTTTTAGGTGGTGGCATTCCACCTTGAGGCTAGGGAGGGTGCAGGTGAAAACGGAGCCACATGCAGAGAGGGGACAGCAGAAAGAGGACACATGCAGGGACCAAAGTCAGCATGACAATTCAGACCTTGTCCAGTGGGTGCATGCAAGAAAGGCAAGACAGCAGCAAAGGAGAGCACACATCCAGGGGCTTTCCCTGGTTATGACATTACCCCTTAGAAAGCTGGAGAGCCCCACTCTTGGAACCTTGTAATCAGGAGATAGATAAACTGAGGGTCTCAGAAGGGACGGGGGATGGGTGAGCCTGGTGGTGGGTATTGAGAGCATGTGTTGCATACAGCACTGGGTGTGGGGCATAAAACGAATTTTGGAACACTGAAAAAATAAAGTATTAAAAAAAAAGAAGGATGGCACAAGGAGACATTTGGCGGTCATGGGCACATTCATTACTTGATGGTGCGATGGTTTCTTCTATCTAGTCATTTGGCCAAACTCCCCAAACTGCATACAGTCAAAATGTGTCTTGTTTTCTCTATAGATTATATATCAAAAAAGATGTTAATTAAAATAAGAAGCATATTCTGAGCCCAAACATGTAGAAATAATGACAAGTTCAAAACTGGTCACTTATATCAATATTCATGAATGAGTGGGAAGGGCAAATGTCTCAGTGCAGTTAATCTATCCATCTGAACTGCCTAAAATCACATAGTCCATGTTTAAAGGGGAGATGCCTGATTTCTTGTGTATTTCTGATTTTAAAAATAACTGTTTTAAACTGATTTATAGTAAATAAAGCACGAGGCAATAATCAGACCGGATATATGTATTGAATTTGGAGCAAATGGTTCATTATGTCTGTTTCACTGGGGAAAAAAAATCTGTGCCCCCAACAATGCACGAAGTCTGTAATATGCTCCAGAATATTTGACAGAAACTGTGCGGTCTCCCTGGATAACGGGTGATTGAAGCAGTGAGGATTTGCAGATGCTAGCTACTGGCCCCATGTATGACCAGGACTAACCGGCAACATGTTTCTCTCTGGTTCTCTCTCCCATCAAAATGCAATTTGTTAAATTGGAGCATTTCTAATGCCTTAAATTACAGTTTGTAGCCAACATTTTTGTGGCTGCTGTTTAATCAGAATCCCTCCTGTCTTATAACAATAAGAAAGTCCCTATTTTTATCACATTATCCCAGTGAAAACCACCAGGTATTTGCTGAAGCGTACTGTGCATATTTCTGATTTTGATGTAGACTTCACAATTATTATCGATCATATTTTACATGAGTTTAAACAGGCATGATTTTTACCACCAGGACATTCAGAATTAGACAACAGGCCTTTCACCACTCACACTGCTCTAAAACTCTGTGGACGGTTTGATTGTTGTGAGAACTGATTGTCTTCCTATATCAGCGTGCACTGTATTAAAGAAACAAAACTGCCCAGCGATAGGTTAAAAATCGGTAAGACACATTCAGTGCCTTTACCTGGTGTCAAGCTTTATATCCTGGATTAATACAGATTGGGTTCAAACAGAAATATTTCACCTATATCCTTCTATTTAAAAATTACATTCTACTAAATTTCCCTGGACCAGAATGTCTGTTTCAGGAGAGCACTTGTCTTAAATTGTGCAAAGGAGTTGACTGAGGTTCCCATCTGTCAGAGATAGCGCCTCAGGGCTCACGCCACCATAACAATCAATTAAAGTTGGACCACAGATCTAAACTCAGATGCACGGAGACAGAAACATGACCTTTTATGAGTTTCAAACAAGGGCCTCTCACGATGAAGTTGCATTTTTAAAACATCACTCAGCTGCCGCATAGGGACTGGGCCGAGCAGATCTCAAGCAGCAGAGGTGAAAGCAGAGAAGCCACATTCTCACTACAGGTGGAGGAAGGTGGTGGCTCAAATGCTAGCATTGGCGACAGGAGGACAGACATCGAATATTTTGGGCGCCGACCAGATTTGGTGATACGTATGATGACGGAGGCAGGGTTCAAGAGTCCTAGCATGGTGGTGTCTGTTACAGGACGTGAGTCTAAAAAAGGAAGTAGTTGGGGGGCAACTGTTCCACTTATATCTATATTAGGCTTAAGGACCTTTTGAACCACTTGAATTAAGATGTCTGGAACCTAACCACATGGGTTTGGGGACCACAGAGGAGAATGAAAGAGACGCAGACAGACAATGCCCTTTAATGGATTGCTGTTCTTTTCCATAGTTCCAACTTATCCTAATTTTGTCAGCAGGGGAAAACAAATGCTTCTGGCCGCAGAGCACTATGTTGCCTTTAGCCTCGACACTAATGCTACTTTCTTTTCTTTTCTTTTCTTTTTTTTAAAGATTTTATTTATTTGACAGAGAGAAACACAGCCAGAGAGGGAACACTAGCAGGGGGAGTGAGAGAGGGAGAAGTAGGCTTCCCGCCGATGTGGGGCTCGATCCCGGGTCTCCGGGATCATGACCTGAGCCGAAGGCAGTCGCTTAACCAACTGAGCCACCCAGGCGCCCCTCTTTTCTTTTTAACATGTCATGGACCTGTCATGCTCAATGACCAAAGCGGCACCCACAGGTTGTTGATAAGCATCCATAGTTCGGGGCTGTTTGCCAAGTTGCTGTAACAGAGAACGATTTAAAAGAGAGTCACAGAGGTGTACTTCTCTCTGACGTAACCGTCTTTAGGCAGTTGGCCTCCCAGGACCGCCAGCCGCTCTGCCCTCGGAGCTCCCAGACCCAGACCCTTTGTGTCTTGTTGCTCACGGTCACTGTGAATGGCTTGTTTCAGCTCCACCTCAAAGTTATAATCCAAGGGAAAAATGAAAGAGTGAGAGGAGAAAAATTCATTTTCAGATAAGTGAAGAAATGGATGATTACCTTCCTACTCCGACGTCAATTTCTTTTCTCTCTCTCTTTTTTTTTTTTTTTTACCGACTGTTTGGTTTAATTCACCAGAGAGATGATTATCTGTTCCTGCGCTCTTCTTTCTGGGGAGGTTTCTGATTTTCAAGTTGACCTGTGTGTGATGTACAGTTACTCACAGTCTTCATTTCTCACCCTTTTCCCCTGTAAAATCACTAGTCATGTTTCACTTTCATTTCCAATTTGAGTTATTTGAGTTTTCTCCCTTTTTTCTTAGTCAATCCCACCAAAAGTTTGTCAACTTTTAATGAATCAAGTCTTGTTTCGGTTAATTTTTTAAATTGTTTTCTTATTCTCTATTTTATTTATTTCTGCATGTACCTCTATTATTTCATTCCTCTTTCAGTTAGCTTTGGGTTAATCTGTGACAGTGTAGCGACATCAAAGTTGCCACTCGCCACTGGCTGGATGCTAAATCTCTAGAGCTCTGGAGGATACTTGAGCACTCACTTTGGCAGCACACATACAAAAATTGAAAGACAGTTGACATATTGGGGCATCTCTGAGACCACCTCCATTCAAAAATGACTCTGAAATCATGAGGTTCTCTGTTCTTCAGTCATGTCTACATTCTGAACTTAAGAGACATCATCATGTCCTTTCAGGTTTTATGTATTCATGTATTAAGATGTAACTGTGTTTTATGACTCATTAAGTCCTGAGACATACCTCAGTGAAAGACCAGAGTCCCTGTTCTGTAGAGTTCACCATCTGTAAGAGAGGCAGCAAAACCAACTAAACTAGCTAATAGATGAAAAATGGCAAACATCTTAAGAGTTATGCTGAACAAATTCAAGGTCCAGAGAGAGACACAAGGACAGAAAAGTAGCAACAATAGACTCGGGGTGGGAGATTACTTAAAGCCATCTTTTCCTTAAACAATGTAAGAGAAGAAGGATGCAGGGTAAAGTAAGAATTTGGAAATGGCTATTGGCATCTGGAATTTTTGGAGAGTGTATAGAGAATAGGGAAAGATGACTCAGTGTGTCTCAGAGTACAGGAATTGATGATAAAACAGCCCAGCATTTGAGGCACGGTACCCTGTTGTTACAGAATTGGCACAGAAATTATCACAATACAGTAATTCCTTTGGTGTATAGTTCTGTGACCATACAAACCACTAGCTGGGAACACAGAGGTTCTTCAAGGTCTGCTTCCAAAATGTAATTCGGTTCCCTACCAATACCACACCAGTTCAAATAGATCCCTTCCTTTTCATAGTCTCGTAAAAATGTCTTACATAAGAAACCCATTTCTAGAAACCTAAACCCTTTAGTGCCATGTTAGAAATCCAGTGTGTGGGGCACTTGGGTGGTTCAGTTGGTTAAGTGTCCAGCTCTTGGTTTCAACTCAAGTCATGATCTCAGTGTTGTGGGATCGAGCTCCACATTGGCCCTATGCTTAGTGCAGAATCTGCTTGAGATTCTCTCTGCCCCTCTCTCCCCACCCTGCTAGCTCTTGTTCTCTCAATAATAATAATAATAATAATAATAATAATAATAAATTCCTTTAACAAAAAGGAAAAAGAAGGAAAAGAAAAAAGAAATCTAGTGTGCTACAAGTTCCCTTATGGGGCCTAACTCTACTAATCATTTACTCATCAAGCCAAGCAAAAGTAACCAACTACACACTTAAGCCCTATATGTCTTAAGAATCATTTCAGGACTGAAGATAATTCTCACTTACAGACACAAAAGTCTGTATTGAGGTCTCATAGTACATGGTACCCTTGTGCAGATATTGGAGAAGAACAGGAAAGGCTTAGGACCCTGGAGAACTAGGGCTCCTACAGTGTCCAAATTCCTGGAGTAAAACTCAGGTGCAGAAAGGGAGAGGGAATATGACACAGCAAATTGTCTGATCAGCTCCCATAATTAGGGGGTGATATAAATCATCCCCTTTTTATAAAAAACACCACTGAGACCTACATGAGATAAGAATAAGGCCAAAAACAAAACAAATTGATAATCTAGGCATTTCATGAAACTTCAGCATATAAGATATAAAGAAAGCATGCTGGAACTGCAAAGCAGAATATGTAAAATATGTAAAATGATATACACATGTATATAGTGTATATATTGTATATTATACTCATAGAAAGAAATATTTTGTATCCCATGAGTCTAGAAGACAAATGTATAAATCATCACAGTATACATATTTCACTGTGTTGCTCATCAGTGACAGGCAAATAATTTGGTATGACCTATTTGAGATTTCGATAGGCCAAAGTTTCTGATCATCATCATCAGAATTAGACTCCAGAAGTCAGTGAAACATACCATGACAGGTGGAAATCATTTTGTTCTCCTCAGATAGGCAAAATTTTAATCTATAAAAATAAAGTGTCAAGGATGCGAGAGTTATCCTATCCTGTTGGTTGGAGCAGAAGTTGTAAAACCAAGTAGAAATGAAATCGGCAGTGCCAATGAAATGTGCACACCGCGTCCCAAGAAATCTTATTCTAAGTACATTATGCCCAAGAGAAAAAACTTATTTTTGTGCAGGAAAACAGGTACAAAGTGCTGCTTTCATAGGCAAAATTTTTTTGGGGGGGGAGTACGATGTCCCCTAGAATAGTGATGTATAAAATATGACAAGTTACTGTGGCAAATTTCAGTACATAACAATTAAAAATATGAAATGGCTCCATAAATACCAATCTAGAAGATACCAAAATATTATTATATGCCTTGGTTCATAAAAAGGCTCATTTGGGTAGGACATGACATAGCATGACAACATCTTAATGATATTTTAATAAAATATGCAAACTATTACAGACACAGACATACATAGATAAACACGTAGTTACATAGAAAGATGGACTCAAGATCATCAAAGGTCTCATGGTCTTATGAAGAAAGAGACTCCCTGAGTGAAATCATGACTCTCACTGGAGATTGCTCTTCAAGCAACGTGGGACATTATCTTTTTCTATCTACATATCTCTCTCCATCATGCCTTTAAAGAGCCACCACTTGCTAGTGCTTGCTGTCCATCCAAAATCCCAGTGAGGGAAAATCTCCATTACTTTTTCTTTCAACTTCAGGCACTGTCATTTCAATTGAAGTAATAGGATGAAGTTCAAAGAACCCATGAGTGCCCCAGCATTTAGCATTGATTCAACACAATATATATGCTAGGCCATGTACACTATGTGCCAAGCTATAGCTGCAAGAATTGGAAAATTGGACACCTGAGGAGATTTTTGAAATAGAAGTTACTCTGTTCAGAGCACAACAAAGACTGTATTTGATGATAAGCTTTGAGAGTCAGTTAATCCAAGGTTCATCACGAATTTTTTTTTCTAGTGCTTTCATTCCTGGCACTGAAAAATACTCTAAAAAAATCTTATTCCTGGAGGAAATTTGGATCTCAAAAAATATTTTAAAAACACATGCAAATAATCTCTAAGACAAATTTTATGTTATCCTAGGCCAGTAAAGAATATTACAAAATCTAGGATATTTCAGATTTTGTAATGATATATATTCTTGGATAGCATGCAATGCAAATATAATCCAGTATTTTTCTAAGTAAATTATCAGAATGACCTTAAAAGGAAGAATTTCTTTGGAGCAACAACATTCTTTATCTGTGAAATCTAAGCTGCCAAGAATAAATTCTGATTTATTTGCATATAACTGCTTGATGAGCAATGTTGTGAAATCTATATAATATATTGACTGATTTATGCATTTGTCTTCTAGATTTATGGGACACAGAATATCTCTTTCTATAAGCAGTACAATGATTAGACTGTATCATATAAATCGAATATGAAGTATTCCTGGCAGAAAAGAGATTTCTGTGGTTAAATATTTCTTTTGGAAAAGTTCTGATCAAATCATTTTTGAAAATATTTTTTCCTTTTCACCAATTACAACATGATTTCTCATACATTTTTATTTTTATTATACCTATAAAATATATAATTGCAATAAAGTTTCAAATCATATATTTTTGTGTAAAGTAATAGCTGAAAGGTCCTTTTCTTCCCACATCCATTTCTACTTTGCAGGGATTATAGCGTTAACTCCTATGATATATTCTTCTAGGTAGTTTGTCTTTATGAATAAATATATTTCACAATTAAGTATCTACACATATAAGTATGTATCTATGTATATACATTTTATAAAAAGCCACATAAACAAGTGTGTCAGACAAAGTCTAGGATAGCCTACCATGAGCCCCGAGTCCAGGAGTCTTCACCTGCTGGGATCCACGCTTCTGTAGGGTGGACATTGCTGGTGACTTGCTTCCAGCCAACAGAATCTGGCAGAAGTGCCAGGATGTGTGTGGTTACGTGAAGCTGGTGATGGGGCTACATTCCCTAAGTTCACAGCCTCTGTCTTGTTGAAGGTGTTCTCTGCTCTCTTGACTCTGAAGAAACTATCCACAAAGTTGGGGGATCTTCAAGGCAAGGAAACATGTGTGTCGTCCATGGGGAAGGGTAGCCTCAGACAGAAAACAGGTACCCTCACTTCTAAAACTGCAGAGATGGGAATTAAGGAGGGCACGGATTGCATGGAGCACTGGGTTAACACCCACGCAAACAACGAATCATGGAACACATCATCAAAAACTGACGGCGTATGGTGTAGTGACTGACATGACATGATAAAAAAATAAGTTCTTCAAGATGAAGGGAAATGATACCAGATGTTAACTCAAATCTATATAAAGAAATGAAGAGCACCAAACAAGGTAATTAAGTACATTAAAAAAATAAAAACTGCAGAGAACTGCACTCTGCCAAAAACCTCAGTTGTGTGGGGAGTCGAGGCTTCCCCAGTCAAGTGCGATGCACCTTCAGTCCCCTAGGAGACACCTGAGTGCTGCCTGTGGGACCCTTACCAGATGACAGAATTAAGCTGTGCTCAGACTTAGAGCTAAGTGAGCTAATGCCGCTATGTACCATCAGAAAACAGGTTTGCTGATATTGATCTTATTCAATATATTATTGCACAATTTGCCTTTTGTACTAAACAATATATTATGGAGAGTTATATATATATATATATATGGGTGTATATATATGCAGTTAGATGAATATACACCCAACTATGGATGAAAATTAAAATTATATAATTTTATACATAAATAATTACAAAAACATATGCATATTAGAATTTACAATGAATGTTGTTGCCTAAATCCTACATTCTCAAGGCAATTACTATCACTAATTTATTTCATGGTCATAATTTTAAATAATTTACATAGAGGCCTCTGTTTCTTGATCCTTTTTTTTCCTGTATTAATCATATATTTTTAATGAACAATGAGTTATTTAGCAAACATTCTTTGTCTCTCACTCCTTCTCTTGCCTTCACAATTCCAGTGTGTTCTAATTAATTTTCTGTTCCTACATTTTGCATCATTGCACATTTGCCTTTGGCTATGTAAGAAAGAAATATGATGCTAGTTACCATTCTGAGTTACACTCAAACTCCTGCGGAAAGTCATTGTGGGAGTGTGAACACCAGCCAAGAAAGATCACTGGAGGCATTTTGCCTCCAATCAGGTCCAGGGATCCATAAACAGTGTTCCACATCTGGCTTTATCAGCCTGTGGGCTTTACATCATGAATTAGTCCACACCGGTGCTTATGCCTGGGGCTCGGAGAGTAACAACACATCTTAACACCATGGGAAGACTTCCATGTGCCAGAGGTCGGCATCTAAGTCCCACCAAAATGCAAGAACCTGCCACAGGACTGAAATTTCTAGGGTCTGTGACCTGCTCCAGAGGGTTCCTAAGGTGAGATACACGTTACTGCATCTGGACCCCCATACGACCAAGAAAGAGGCACAATGCCTCATGGAAGTATGTGATTTTAGGGACAAAAAAAATGACATTCGCAGGGCTATGCTGTTCCAAAGCAATAAAGGGCTGGCATTTTTCAATGGAGTCTAGTACATGAGATTATCCCAAAGTTCCTGGTGGTCTCAGACTGCTCTCCACTTGGACCGTTTTCCAGATCCAGTGGTCACTGAAGTCTCTGTTACAAATGGGAAAGCTTGGGTGAGTTATCATGCAGATCTTTATGGTTTTCAAGCAAGACCCTGACATTCTAGGCAGAAAACCATTCTTTTTTTATTCTTTTTTTTTTTTTAATAAATAGAATCTGACTTATTTCAGGCTCTTAATAGACACTGAATGCTTGACCATGAGCCACCATGTTACCATGGGGTCTAAGTTGTCCATCATGGATTCCATCTTCCCTGACCCACTGTGGCAGACAGCATAATGCCTCACCCACAATGACGTCCATGTTCTAGTCCCCCAAATCTATGAAAATATTTGCTACTATCCCAAAAGGGACATGGCAGATAGCGCTAAAAGAAGGATTTTATCTATTTATTTATTTGTAATTTTTTTTGCAGATTTATTTATTTATTTTAGAGAGAGACTTGAGCAGGAGGGGCTAGAGGGAGAGAGAGGGGCTCGATCTCACCACCCCGAAATCATGACCTGAGCCAAAATCAAGAACTGGACATTTAACTGATAGTACCCTCCAGATGCCTGAGGCTAATATGAGGATTTTAAGAAGAGGAGATTATCCTGGATTCTACTAAGTAAACCCCTTATAATTATAAGGATGTGTATGAAAGAGCCCACAGTGACAGTCAGGGAAGAGGAGGCAAAGGCCTGAAGCACTTTAGAAAGCACAGCAGACTGGAAGTTGGTAAGCTCCTTGCTCTGCAGATGAGGGAAGTAGGCTTGAGCTGCCACACTGAAATCAGCGAATCCTCTCTCTCCCTTCCCACCTCCCCCAGCACCATGCGAAGTCCTTTCTCTTTAGTTCCAATTATACATATGATGTGCACTAAACCCAACTTACTTTTCCTCTGCTATCCAAATTCTTCTCTCTTTAAAATAATAGCTGCCACCTTTTGAAGCTTCATTTAAGAAAATAGATGGTGAAATCAAAGGAAGAGTACAATATTTCTTCGAACTATTAGAGATGAAGAGTTGAGAATGTGATGCTCACCTTGGTTTGCGGGGAAAACAATCAGATTTCAGCCTTCAGTGGTTTCAGACCTTGTGGGCGTACCTAATTTTTCAAAATGAGCATGCTTCCTTAAGCCCATCAAAAATGTTATCGCAATACACAAATGCAGACAATTTTCAGCTGGAGAAGAATATGATAAAGGTGTTAGGAAAGGGGTGTTTTCCAGGGAAAAGCAAATGATCTGTGATGACTGAACCCTCTGGCAAACACAGCATTTTCAGGATTTCTGTCCTAAAGTCGAGAGCTGTTTTTCAGAGCAGCGTTGGTGGTGCCTCGTTTCTCTGGTCAATGATAACCCTCACCGTCCTGGTGCCTGTCATGTGTACACCCAGTGCCTCACTCACTGTGGATTACCATTGTTGGTCGCATGGAACCACCTTTCCCAGCGGCTGTACTCTTCAATCGTAAAATTGTAGTTAGCTCCAATTTTCTTTAGATCCTGCCGCTTAAAGGCACCTGTTTTTGACAGTTAATAGAATTTCAAGCATCAAGGGACTCCTGATGGCTCCAAGGAAGTCTGTGTGATCAAAATGCCCTTAAGCTCTTTTCTCCCATTAGGATTATTGCATTACAATTTGAGTTAAAGTTAACAGATCATTTTCTCCACTTAGTGTTTTATGTATTTATGACTCTCAGGAAGGTGTTTTATAATAAGGCAGCATCAAAATATTTTTGTATAGTCCTGACATACAAAAATTTCACTTTAATGCTTTTATATAATCTTGACCCAAACCCCATAAGTAGGAATAACTACCTTCATTTTGTACACAAGGCAATGGAACTACTTCTGATTACATAGGTATTTTTTCATAAGATAATGGGTTCTGCAGTTGTTTTGGTTTATCTTCAAAATATGCCATTCCTTTCTCTTTTGTTTTTATCTGGGATCATTTCATTTTTTGGTGCAAGCTCAGCTCCACTCTGTGCAGCAAATACAGCTGGGAACTTGCTAGTTTTGCATACTCAGAACATAGAGTAGTAAAGTCACAGCAATCAAATGTTAGAAAAACTGATTAGTGTAATATATTTATCTAGGAAGACATTTGGAGCTATAATTCAAAGTGGAATTAAGAAAGTTTTTTGTTTTGTTTTGTTTTGTTTATTTTTTTTTTAAAGATTTTATTTATTTGACAGAGAAAGATCACAAGTAGGCAGAGAGGCAGGCAGAGAGAGTGGAGGAAACAGGCTCCCTGCTGAACAGAGAGCCCGATGTGGGCCTCGATCCCAGGACCCTGGGATCTTGACCTGAGCTGAAGGCAGAGGCTTTAACCCACTGAACCACCCAGGAGCCCTGTTTTATCTTTTTTATAGAGAGAACATGGGAGCGCGTGGGGCAAGGGGTGAGAATTAAGGGAGAATGAGAGAGACATGACTGACTCAGGGCTCAGTGCTCAGACTCACAGCACTCAGAGCACAACCTGGGGTGAAATTAAAACTTGGACACTTACCCAACTGAGTTCCCTAGGTGCCCCCAAAATTTTGATGAAAATTTTAAGTTACTGATGAAACTTGAAAATATTGTTGAACGTTTTTCTCTCCTTTCAGATCTTTGAAAAACTCATTTTAGGTTCTTTTGCCTGTTAAGGTGCTTGGGTTCTGGAGAAGATGAGCAGTGGAGTAAAGAAAAATACAACTGATCAATTCCTATGCTATTTCTTAATACCTAGGGAATGTGCCATCAATATTTGCTGAATTATTTGAGGAGTGTGCAAAATAAGTTATTAAATGCATCTTGAAAATTAGGTGTGATCATAATAGTGTGAGGAAAGATAACACTGCTGGAGAATTTAAGAGATCTTATTATAATAGTTCTTATTACTGAAATCATTTATTTGTCCCTGATTTCCTTCCCAAGCTCCTCTATGTAAAGTGATTCTTTAGGTTCTATTTCTCTTTTCAGCATGTTCTCACAAAAAATGCAAAAATCCAGGATCGATCCTGCACCATTGCACTGAAATGTTTCCTCCCAAAAGCAAACAATAGCTCTTTGTCAGGTAGAATGTACACACTTGTTGCAAATCAATGGGAAGTTACATTTCGTAGCAATATTTGTTCTATCGACTTCCACACGATAGTGATAACTCAGTTACTGACAGGAGGTGTATTTTGGTGTCATGTCAGTGTTCTTCCAGACAAATTAAAGGGCTTTCCCTCTGAAGGTATTATAAATATATTTTAGGCTGCAAGCTCAAACCAGTCTTGTCATATTTCGATTAGATGAAAATGTCTGTGGAATAATTTGTTGGGGGCTCTGCCAGTCTTACCACGCAGAAAGCACGGGGCACCACAGATGCAGTGCGAGGCTGGTGTGAGCGCCCCGTGCTTTCTGGAAGCTTGCGTACCATCAGATTCTAACAGATGCTTAGTAACCCATTTGTGCAGGCATCCTGTGACTTCCAAACAGACCTCAGAGCTGGAACTGGTATGAAGAGAGGCAATCCTGCCCTTGCAGGAACAACTGGGCCCCTTTGAGGACCTGCGCTGACATGGGGAGAGAATTCAGAGAAGCCCTACGTGTCCTTTTGACCGATATCTGCAGAGGGGACACATGTCCACTACGGTACTTTCCTTGGCCTCCTCTCACTGAGCACCAGCTTGTTGAAGTCAGTGGTGATTTCCTCATAGGCTCCAGAAGAGAAGGGGATTCTTGGCAAAACATAAAATACAGTCTTCCCAAAACTTAACAGTAGAAGTCTCTATTCTAGTTATTGAAATGTTATATCCAGTAAACTCATTTGGAGAACTGCAGATTCCCAAAAACCATGTACAATGATCACAGCAGAAAACCACTGCACATGGGCGGAGTGACTATTTCTTTTTTTGAAGTCAAGTTTCAGCAGAAGGCAGCCTGTGTGCACGACTGAATCAGGAGCCCCTTTAATTCCCAGGGACTGGCCGGCCGGGGCCTCTGTGAGGTGTGCAGGAGCACAGCCTTCCCTAATGATGAGATGGCACCGTTTCCACGTCAGGGACAGAACACCTGCTCTCCAGGTCCACGGGAAGCTCAAAGGGCAGAATCTGCATCAGCTACTTGTCAAAAATCGAAGCATGCTGGACAGATGGATGAATAGACACAATGATATATGAACAAAATAGTTTTTGCTACTACTGAAGCGATCACAATGTTTTATACAAATGCCATATTTCACCAAACTGGTGTAGAGACACTGCTCTTTGCTTCTTATCTCGTCATAGGTTCTGCTCAAAATGATGCCCACAATGGTGAGAGCACATGCTGCTTCTCTTACCAGCTCATACACCAGTCCTGGGAGTTAAACCATTTGTCTCTGGTATGGAATTTTTCATGGGATTTTAGTATTCTTCTCTTTGAGCAATCCACCAGCACATTTTTCCCTAACTGCCTTGAAGGTATATGTTCCGGGGAAATGACCCTTGTGCCTTTATGATTCCATTTTCCCCATTTCCCTGTCTGTGGACGCAGCTGGAATCATGGCTTGTTGAGAAGCTCACTTGTAGTCTGATCCCTGGGTTCTGAGTCAAGGACAGACCTTGAGGATCGTTTCTCCAGGCATCCCCCCCACCTTGGGGCGCATTTCCCACAGGAAAGCTCTAACACTGGCTATGGGAACTGTCCCTGCTCAGAAACCAGATTTTCCAGGCATATATATTTAGTTGAATCCCTTACGTATCAGCAATCTTATCAACAGATTGGCAAATGCCCTAACTTTCCAGATAGGTTAAGCTATTTAGTAAAAAATATATAGCTGCAAATAGCCTTTTGAAGATGACTACTATTTGGAGAAATCTTTTTCCTTAGTATCTTCACAGGGTTTGTCAAAATGGGACTCTATGAAATATTTTATGAAATAATTAAAACTCTGTAACCAAATATATATATGTGTATGTATATAATGTATGTTGTATATGTTTGTGTATGTATAAATGGATTAAGTATATATTCTTCATTCAGGATCACAAATGACTATTTTAAACCATTCAATTTAACATTTTCTAGTTATGAAAAATACAAATGGTTTTAGCTTAAAATGTCACTTCAATCTTCATATGAAACTGGGCTCTATTTCTCATTACAGCGCAAGTCCCAAATGTTGACTTAGCTACTAAATTGTAGGCCTATCACAATGGCTATGCTAAAGATATACAGAAGTATGGGACTTAGAGCTTTTAAATATATATCCCAAAAGAATAAAAGAGCTTTGCAGATGCCTGTGTGCATCTGGAGTCCTAAAAATGCATGAGCCAATTGCAACGTGCATAGTTTCAGACAACTTATTTCAGAGCAATAATTTAATATTTTTTGTTCTTCCTTCATCAAGGCCTATTTTATACTTTCTTGCATAAACTACCTTAATGTTTCCGTTCCCGTGGTAGGTGTGCTTAATCATTTGAATACACAATAGGCTGACAAGACACCAGAACAATATGTGCAGAATTGAAATAAGACTAATCAACATAAAATTGAGAATCAAAATCCCATTTGAACCCCAAATTACACACTCTTTTCATCTCACAATTATTCTGCTTTTCTCACATCCAGAGACTGAGGTGTGTGGCGGAATAGTCTTGAGGAATGCAGAATTTGTTATACAGCTACTTTAAAATGTTTTTATTACAATGAGAAAAGCACGTTTGGAGACCTTCACTGCTTCTAATAGCTATTTTTATACGAGAGAATTTGCCTTTTTAATTTCCATTTGTATATCTAAGGCTCTTTTAAAATGCCAAAAAGAAAAACTACAAGAGATCTATGAAAGTTTAAAAGTAGGATTAATTAAGATTCATCATAAATATATTTGAAGAAAGTTGAGGATTTCAGGATTTCTGAGTAACACATGGACTCAGACTCTTCATGTTCCTGTATCGAGACAGAGACGATTACTGAGAAAGCAAGTGATTCTTCAGTCAGAAATCAGGCAGACGAGGACATTTGGTGGGGACCCTGTGTGTCCCTTGTGTCCCAGGGGCCTTGTACCTATGGAGGGGACGCTGGGCTTTTTGAAAACCTGTGCATTACAATCAGGGGGATTACAACAGTGAAAATTCTCTGTCACATTAGATCTTCTTACACCAAACACACGAGTGTAAAAATGAAAGCTATTGCATTTTCAGCTGCTTTCTTAGGGTACCTGCAAAAAGTAAGAGGGGGTTCTGCAAAATTAATGGGAGCAGGAAGTGTTCCTTTGTTCCCTTTGGTGTTCTTCTTAGAGCTCAATGAACTTTAGTTTAGAGCTCAAACAACTTTAGTTGTTTTTGAGGAAGAAACAGCTGTTCGGGTGTGTCAACAATATGAAGTTCAAGGGCCCTGGGTGGTGTGTATGACAATGACAGCAAGCACCATTTCCTGATGCCGCGTGCGACAGGTGCCCTGCTTCCCATGCCCGCCCTACAGCCTCCATCCTGTTAGAGGCGCCGGCAGCTGGCAGGAGGCTTGGGCAAAGAGTCGCTGAGCGATGATCATGAGATCATGAGCAAGTTCAAGCTGGGTGACAACAAGGCCAGGGAGGGACCCGGAGGGAATGGGAGAGGGTGTCATCTGAGTCACACACAGGGATGGCTGAAAGCTGTGAGGTCACCACCCGGTGGCAGAGTTAGTAAGGGACTTCTGAGGGACATGATCTTTGCTCGCTTTGCACATCCTCACCTGCGATTTTGGCTCAAACCATTGCAATCGACAAATCCTGACCTTCCCTGATGGCCTGACGGTGTTGCCAGCTCGTAGATCCATGTGGAGGATGTGACCTGGGACACAGCTCAGTCAAGCCCTTGTTCTTTACTGTAAACGTTGCTTCAGCACCTCATCCGCTCCCTGTCTGCGAATCCACCTCCCGGGTTTTCCCAAATGGACAGTACGTACCTACTTACATCTTTCTCTGTGTCCTTCTTCATGAAGCCACAAACACAGTGGATACTTAATCTTACCTTCTACCTCTCCTAAGTAAAATACAGCCAGCCATGAAAAATGGTCCTGCACCTTGACATACAGACCTTCCAACATACTTAAACTGTATTAAGATGTGGGCAGTCATGATTAATGAATTCGTGGGAGTGAATTTTATCAATGCTTTACATTTGCCTTTCTTTTGGAAATTTGACTGAAAAACTTCAAGTGAATCATCCTTTGATAAAACCCCAACAGGTCCTAGGCAATGACAACATTGGAAATGCCAGTATTTTTCTTTTAGAATCACACAAGGAATGTGTGAAACTTCCTTTCACATGAGGACCTTTACTTGAAAGATGAAACTCGAATCACTTTCATTGGAAGCATGCACATACCACATCCTCGGTTCTCTGGAGTTGTTCTCCAACTCAGTGGGGGTAGGATGTCTCTGACACACTGTTTACAGCTTTGCTTGCATTTCCAACAGAGATATGTCCATTTTAGAATGCAAAGTGTTTTCATGCAAAATTTTACATGTTACAGGACTGTACTTAGGAAGAGGATGTCTGTGTTGGAATGAATTGAAGGAATTTGTTGAGGCAAATGGATCCGAACAACTTCATTTATGGGTTTTATGCATTGGAATGCAGTCCAATATTATAGTATATTATATAATATTATACAATACATAATAAACATACAGAGCATCAGTCAGTGTAAGTGTGAAGATGAATGAATTATCAAATATGCCCTGTTTTAATAAATTCAAAAACAAATACCTATACCCCTCAGGTCAAGACAGAATAAAAATGGCATCATGGAAATCTCCCAAATGTCTCGCCTCCCCAACATAATAACCATTAGCTTGACTTTAATGTTACTCAATTTCTTGATTTTTTTCCCTTCTTGTGTTTAAGCCTAGTTAAGTATTCCTATTAATATAACTTATTTTAAAATAGGCTTTAAATACATGATGGGTGTAAAGGAGGACACTTTTAATGAGCACTGGGTGTTATATGTAAGTGACAAATCACTGAGTTCTACTCTTGAAACTAATATTACGCTTTATTTAAACTAACTGCAATTTAAATAAAATATTGAAACTAAATATAAACAATAGATAGATAAACAAACAAACAAACAAAATAGACTTCATTTCATAGAGCAATTTTAGATTCCCAAGAAAGCAGAGCAGAAAGCACAGAAGACAAAGTTCAGCCTCTGCCCCCTCATGTGCGCAGCCCCCCTAGCCATGCACCATCCACCATCCACATACTTCACTGACAGTTGATGAACCTATGTTAACACATCATTCTCCCCCACAGTTTCCAACAGGGTTCACTCCTGGTGTCGCTTATTCTATGGGACTTCACACATGTGTAATAACATGTACTCCTTATCACAGTACAACATAGAAGTTTAGCTGTCCTAAAAATCCCCTGTGCTCTTCTCACTCCCCCTCTCTCCTCCCCCCCACCCCCGGCAACAAGCCCTCATCCCTTTACTGTCTCTGTAGTTTTATTTTTTCTGGAAGGTCATACAGTTGGAACCCTACTGTACGTAGCCTTTTCAGACCAGCTTCCTTCACTAGCAACAGCCATTCGAGGCTCCTCCCCATCTCCTCCTGGCTTCATTGGCTCGTGTGTTGTCAGTGCTGAATAACAGTGTACCATTTGGATGACCCACAGTTCACCTATCCATCACCAACTAAGGTACAGACCCCGTGCTGGCTTCCACATTTCGGCAAGTATGACTAAAACTGCTTATAAAAAGCTATGTGCACGTTTTGGTGTGAACATCACCTTTTAACTCATCGGGTTAAACCTCATGGAGCCCAGTTGCTGAATTTTCTGGTAAGAATGTGTTCAGCCTTGTAAGAAACTGTTGAACTGCCTTCCAAAGTGGCTGCCCCCCTTGGGCACTCCCCCAGCCCTGAGTGAGAGTTCCTGCTGCTCTGCATCCTCATCCGGACTTGGTGGTGTCAGCATTCCAGCTTGTAGCCATTCTCATGGGGCTGCGCTGGTGTCTCTGTTTCGCTCTGTGCTTATAACTGTATTTGGTTTTTTTAGGGTATTTTATGGAAGTGAGATATATTCTCTAATGCCTGCTGTTGTTTGCTCAGTCCTAAATCTCTGCGGTTCATTCACGTGCGCCTCTTCTTTGGCTGTTCCCCTCTATCTAGGACAGTGGGATGTGGATGTGTGAGGTTTATTTATCTGCTGCACCAGCCAGCACGTGGTTTGTTTCAGCCCGGTGCCCTGGTTCCCAGGCAGCTGTGAACAGCCTCATGCCAGTGCTCGGGAACACGGAAGCCCACGTGAGGGGAGTTACAGTCTGTGGGGTTGACATGTATTTTCAGCTTGACCAGCAATCATTTTTTAAACTAATTATGTTGTGTAATTTATTCTGCCACCAACAGCGAAGAAAAGTCCCACTGTTCCGTATAATCGCCCGGAACTCGGTGTCATTAGCTTTGATATATTTGCAGCTGCTGGTTATGTTGTGTTATCTCACTGAAGTAAATTTTTCCATTTATAATTTGTCATTTGGATTTTCCTTTGTGCAGCACCTGGACACATAGTTTCCCCCCATTTTTCTAATAGATTGTTCTTTTTAATTTATGCCCTTTTCTAAAAATGAGCACTTTGCTAATTCATATGGGGCAGGTATCTTCTCCCATGTGGTGGTTTGCCTTTTCTAGATTACAATCCTTTTTGTTACTACTTAAAATGTTGTTAATGTGTTTACTTCTGACTCTTGCTCTTTACAAATATTCCCTGCACATCTGTGTATGTGTTTTAATCTTATAGCATCTTGTGCTATAGAGTTTCTCCATTTTCCTTTCCATACTCACCACTCCTTGCCTTTCTGCTCTTCTATTCTTGTCTTTCATACATTCTTGTGTATGCACTCAGCTTTATGTTTTGTTACTGTTCCAATATTACCAAATTTAATTATCTGTTACAGTACCTGTCCCCTCTAACTCTTTTTCCTTCTCAGGACTGTTTTTAGCATTTTTCTGTCTTAATTTGCTACCTAAATTTCAACATCAGTTTGTCCTAAAAGGATTTGGATTGAAATGTGAGTGGGATACTCGATACTTCCAGGGAGAGCACAGAATACCTGTGACTCTGGGTATTCTCATCAATAGAACCTCATTATCTACTGTACATCCAGATTCTTCTGTAACCTAGGTTTGCCTTTATTCTGCTACTCACCACACTTTACTGGGGCACCCTGTACATTTGGCCAGTATTGAGAAAGAACGATCTTTTTTTTAATTTATCTGTTAGCAGTGAGTTCTATTCCCAGCCTTGGTTCTTTTTATTCTTTTTAAAATAATGTTATGTTAGTCACCATACAATACAACATCACTTTTTGATGTAGTGTTCCATGATTCATTCTTTGCGTATAATACCCAGAGCTCCATGCAATCTGTGCCCTCCTTAATGCCTATCACTGGGCTCACCTGTCCCCACACTCCCCTCCTCTCTAAAACTCTCTGTCTGTTTCCTGGACTCCATAGTCTCTGATGCTTCATCTCCATCTCTGATTTACCTCAGTTCACATTTCCTTTCACTCAGCCTAATCTCCTCCAATCCTGTCCATGTTGCTACAAAAGTTAGGTATTCATCCTTTCTGATGGAGGCATAATACTCCATTGTATATATGGACCATATCTTCTTTATCCATTTGTCTGTTGAAGGGCACCTTGGCCCCTTCCACAGTTTGGCGACTGTGGCCATTGCTGCAATGAACATTGGGATGCATATGGCCCTTCTTTTTACTACATTTGTATCTTTGGGGTAAATAACAGGACTGCAATTTCCCAGCCTTGATTCTTGAGTTTGGCCAAGAGAGAATTCAGAGCCCAACTCTTAAGCAAGCAAACAAGCAGACATTTAGTACTGGCCAGGGTGAAAGCACAAACTTCGGAGCAGGGAGGTCAACAGTGGGACATGGACCAGGAGTCAAGGTGGTCTTGTTTTTCATGCTTACACAGCTTTTGGGTCAGATTTGGATGGTCTCTGACTGAGATTGTTTCTAGGCATCTCAGAGACCCCTGTTACCCACTGGGAAGGGTAGTTTTTGGTCTCATGTTGTCCCTGTTGCCAAAACCACAATGTCACTGTATTATAACGAAGCTATAGGTTACTTCAGGGCCATGGGTATAGAGAAGAGTGCAGGCACGCCCTGGGGTTTCCCTGGCTGTTTGCATTCTGGAGGTGCTGGGGGTTTCTGACTTGCTCAATGGTTGGACAGCATCCTTCTCTGCTCATATATATCTGGTTAACTGCCTATCTATCATGTCTTCTGATTTTTTTTTTAATACTGGTGTATGAAAACACTGTTTTTTGGCAAGCCGTTTCTATATAAAATGTTTTTTTTTTTTTTAAAGATTTTATTTATTTATTTGACAGAGAGAAACACAGCAAGAGAGGGAACACAAGTAAGCGGAGTGAGAGAGGGAGAAGCAGGCTTCCCGCCGAACAGGGAGCCCGATGTGGGACTCGATCCCGGGTCTCCGGGATCATGACCTGAGCCGAAGGCAGCCGCTTAACCAACTGAGCCACCCAGGCGCCCATAAAATGTTTGTTTATTCTTGCCACAAACCTTATAAAAATTTTCTTTCTTTAAAGATGTTTAAACAGATTCTTGGATGTCTTGTGTAGCCCATGTTTTGGTTGTCTGTGCCTGTCATTGTCTTTGAGCTATTTTACAAGTGTCTCTGCCAAGCCAACGGTAATGACAACTACACTTGTCCATAGAAATGCAAATGATGTGTAATCATTGGACACTGACTGTGTTTGCATCCATAACGTAAGCTCAGTTCAGTGTTTTTAATTCTGTGAGTACATGTGCATTGATTGGATTCTTTGAGTCAGCTGTAACACATTACCGGTTCCCTCATTATCAGTTATATGTATGTTGATTATATGTTCATTTTATGTTTCTTTGATAGTCATGACCTGACCTGTTAAACATTATATTTCAGCAGTTCAAAATTTTGGGTTAAAATTGCCTATCATGATTTTTATCTGGATACTACCAATACATTCCAAGCAACAATTGATATACAGTCATTCTCATTAATCACAGTAGTTACGTTCTGAAGGTTGCTACCCTTGAACACTGATCCAGTACTCTAAGACCAAGGCAGGGACAGCTTCCTGCAGGCCTCTACTCACATTTTTGTCAACAGGTCAATACATAAAGTCCTTCTATGTGTATTTTCATTTAGAGTCACCTTATTTAGCATATTAGTCATGCATTAACATTCTTCCCAGCCTAACAACAGGATCACAAAATGACATTTTTCTTTAGCGTCTATTTCCACCTTCTTGTGTTAGCAACATTATACAGTTGACCCTTGAAGAACAGGGGTTTGAACTGCATGGGTCTCCTTATACTTGGGTGCTTTTCAGTAAACACAATACAATATCATGAGTGTATTTTCTCTTCCTTATGATTTAAAAAAAATGCTTGAAGATTATTTATTTATTTGTCAGAATGAGAGGGGAAGGCAGAAAGCAAGAGAGAGAGAGCGAGAGCACAAGCAGGAGGAGCAGCTGGCAGAGGGAGAAGCCGACTTTGCACTGAGCCAGGAGCCCAATGTGGGATTCAATTCCAGGACCCTGGGATCATGACCTGAGTTGAAGGTAGATGTTTTACCAACTGAGCCACCCACGCGCCCCCTCCTTATGATTTTTAATGACATTTTCTTTTCTCTAGCTTACTTTATTATAAGAAAAAAGTATGCGAATACATATAACATACAAAATATGTAGTGTTTAAGTTATCATAAGGTTTCTGGTCAACAGAAGGTGATGAGTGGTTAAGGCTTTGGGAACCAAAAGTTACAGGGGCATTTTCCACTTTGTGTAAAGGTGATAACCCTCCTGTTGTTCAAGGTCAACTGCATTTCTCTTCACTTTACACAGATACACTTTAGTGCCACACCCAGAGACCATTTTGAAGAACAAAATCACCAAAGAAAAGAAGAAAAATGTGAAAAACATTGTAGTCAGGAAGATTCCAGGAATATCCTCAGCTACACTTCATATATGAGCTGAAACAAGAAAGCTGAGTGCTGCCTGTTCACCTTCAACTGAAAACATACACGTAGGGAGACACATTTTTCACCTGGGCGTGTCCACAAATGACGAGGAAAGCCCCCTAAGTTTTGATTGGGGTTACAGATACCCTTTAACAAACAGGCAAATTCGCAGCCATGGAATCCAAGTGAAATTAAGCTGGCCCGCCTGCCCTATGTTCCCAAAGATCCTGCTGCCTTAATTCGGGAGAGGAGCAGGGGTATGACTCTCTCTGTATTTCTCGGACTCTGATGGTGATGATTTAAATTTGTACGATGTTGACCCAACAGTCTTCAGCACATTATCTGAGTTCACATCTATTCCTAGTTGGCTTCATTTTTTCCTGAATAAATGTTCAGTTTTCGTATAACATTTGCATCGGCTGCACACAGTCTGTTCTTTCCCTGTTTATCCTCTGGATGTAGTAGCATGTTCGCTTTGCTCATTTTGAACTATTCTTCCATTTTTAAAATAAATCTTACTTATTCATACATATACATTTTGCTATTTCCTATATCCTGGCATTTTAACAATTTAGGACATTTATATTCATACTGAGTTTGACTTATATTTATTTTCTTCCTTTTGGAAGTGAAGTTGTGTTAACAGTGTTACTCACAAAAAATATCCCCTAAAATGAATTTAGGAGGTTTGCCTAAATTTTTATATTTGAAACTGTTGAAGGAAAAGAAAAGTGTCACAGAAGTGTTTTCCAGCATAGATTTATAAGAATCTTACTAGATTTATTTAGGGAGTAGGACAGAGAAGGTAGAGACTTGGTTAACTGTTCAAGTCGCCTTAATTTTTTTTAATTTTGGTTTTTCTTCTTCATCTATTTAATTTTCAGTAACTAATATTAACCTAAAATTTTATTTTTGTTTTATATTCATAGGAATAAGTTTATTATAATTATTATTCAAATTACTCTACTGGATGTATAGTTTGATAAATTTTCTTTATGCTATTGTTTATTTTACTATCTTTGCTTGACATTCTAGAAGAGTATTCACTGATGTTTCAACAAATGTGGTTTTAAAAATCTTACTGAGTATTTGTTCATGTTTTATTCATTTCCACTCATATGTTTATTAGTTTCCTTATATTAACTCCCATGTGACTCTAATATTTTTCCCAGTATTTTTAATGAAATGCCTGACTTACTTATTTTATATTTTTCCTTGATATAAAGAACTTATTCTAGGTTCTGTTTTCTTCCAATTATCTCTAAGTGGGCTCTACATCACTTGATATGTAATTGTTTCCTTGATGCTTTGTATTATTTCTTTCATTAATTTTGGAGTGTTTTCCTTTTTAATAACTATTTTGGCCATTCTGAAGATGCAAGGTGGATTCCCCCTAGAATTAGCATTAATGTCAAGATGCCACAGAGCCATTCTTGAAGTCCTGGGGCTTCGGGGGAAAACAAGGTAGGTTTCTTAAGAGGGTCCGAAAGCAGTTTGAGAGGGCAAAGACAGGAGATGTTTGGATCTTTTCTGGAGGGTCCCATGAATGAGAAGTTTCTGTGGTGTCAGAGGAGGGGGCTACATGCCTCTCTCATTACCAGCTTGCTTACTGGAGGACCAAGCACAACCAGAAGGGTGTGCAGCAACCTGTCTGTGGGCAGAACCGAAACACAGCTACTTTATGACAATCACCCAGGGTTTGTTTAGAAGTCTATTACTTGTTTCTAGAAGTAATGCAGCTTTTCAACTGTATATTAATTGGTCATTTAAAATTTAATTGAATGATAATCAGAAAATTGTATCTATATTACATTATTTGGAATATATTGAGACTTCCCATGTGGCCTCTATGTGATCGACTTTCATCAATATTCCCAGTGCACTTTAAAAATAATACATCCATTTCTATTCATTCAGCAATCATCTGCAAATTTTCAGCATTAATATTTAATCTAGATCTCTCCCAAAATATAGGAAATTAAGAATGCATTAAATTTTTATCTCCTCACTGCCATCAACCATATTATTTTGGTATTATAATTTTAACTTGTGTTAAATATCTCCATTTTCCACCTTTTAAAAAAAGTATACATTTAAATGTAAACATTTTTATCGATTTATTTCTTTACTCAAAAATACTTCTTATATATTACTTCCTCTTGCTTTGATTGCCTTGTAGTTAAGCTGAATCATTCAGTTGGTCTTTCGAATAGCATTTGTACATTAAATCTCTTAGTTCTTATGCATCTTGTATAGATAAGAAATACAAGTCTTCTGGAAGAGATGTGGCTGAGAGTGAGGGGCAGCAAATATTTTGAATAAATTGTGGAATCTGTCAATGATTCTTCTGTATGATTACCTAAAACCTTGATGGGAGTCTGGTTATATTTTTTTTTCTGTTTTAGATATTTGATTTTATGTGACTATATGTGTATATGGCTATTAGCATTTTTCCTTTGTCTTTGATATTCAGTAGGTCACCATAAGGTCTCTAAAAGTCAATATTTTTTATTATTGTTTATCCCGTTTTGGACTTTGTGTGACTTTTTAAATGAGGGCTTATTTCTTCTTTTCATTTTTGAACAACTACCATGAAGTTTTGTTTACAATATTACTTTCCCCTAAGTTTTTCCAGACTTCTTACAAAATACATATTGGATTTTCTTGTTCTATTCTTTCCGTGCCTTTATATCACTTCCATATTTTTTTTCTCATCTGCATTTACTATGTTTTTCTGTTCTGTCTCACAAATTGCTAGTGCTTTCCAGTGTCATTATTGATCCGCACTTCCAATCATTCATTGAGATACTAATGTCAATGATTTTATTTTTCCTTTCAAAACTTTTTATAGCTTCCTAATAGCCCTTAACTTACTTTGATCTGCCTTGTTTGTTTACTTTTTATAATCTGTTTGATTAGAGAGGCGTACTTTCATTTTTTATTCATATATACCTGGGGGAAGGCCATGGTGTCCTAGCCTTCTTCATGGAGCTGTATGATGTGTATAGTTGGTGATGTGTGCCAGGCCCACCTCTTGTCCACTAGCAGCCTCTGAGAGCTGTGATTGGGCTTTTCGGGCATTCTTATTCTTATTGCCCATTGGCCTCCTCAGGGTTTTAGCAGTGCATGAAGAAACATGGAACCCCCCCCCAATGGATCAACCATGATTTCTTATTCCAACTGTGACCTTGGGCATTTGTCAAGATGTCCCTACATTTCTAGAACTAAGTAGAAGCAAATTTTTTTCTAGCCTATGTTTCCTACTCCACAGATAACAGAGAAGAACTCTATAATTGTCTTCATGGAAGGAGCAGTTTCCAAGCAAGTATGAGCCAAACAGCCCTCGGGTGGGCTTCAGAGCTGCAGCACAGCCAGCAAGGACCTCTAGTTCTGGAAACTTGGGATGCATTTTTAGGCTTGGATGGCCCCCCTCACTTTAATGTTAGAGTACTTTGTTCTGGGTTCTAGTCATTGACATATCCATCTTTTGAGGTCAAGGTCTTGGCTTAAAAACCCAACATTTTTATTTTGTATGACCCAGTTTTGGCAATTTAATTTTGGGATGCCTGTGAGAGAAAAGTAGAGAAATGATTCATTATGGCCTTAGTCTACCATTTCAGAAAGAGACCCCCTTTTTGATCTGAAATCATATGAATTTGTTTTTGTGCTGATTCTGAATCTAAGCCCATGTCCCTTCCACACATTACCCCATGTATACTATAAATGTAGACATAGCTTCTAATTTACTTCAAGCCCTTCATATACCTTGAAGTGCCCATTCCAGTACTTTCTTTGGCCATTCCTCTTACCTTATCATTTTAGTCCATTAAATATTGGTCACCTAACTTAATATTGCCCTGCTTGTCTGCTGCATTTTAAATTGATTAGAATTTATCTAGAATAAATAAGTCATACAGAGGTGCCTGGGTGGCTCAGTCATGAAAAAAGTCTGCCTTCGGTTCAGGTTATGATCTGGGAGTCCCAGGATTAGCCCCGCATCAGACTCCCTGCTTGGTGGGAAACCTGCTATTTTCTCTTTCACTCCCCATGCTTGTGTTCCCTCTCTGGCTGTAGTTCTCTCCATCAAACAAATAAATAAAATCTGTAAAAAAAAAATAAGTCATACAATTATATCAAACCACAGCTGGTATGAAGGAAATACTATTTCCAAATACAATGAA
Organism: Spilogale gracilis; assembly: GCA_004023965.1. Taxonomy (NCBI): domain Eukaryota; kingdom Metazoa; phylum Chordata; class Mammalia; order Carnivora; family Mephitidae; genus Spilogale; species Spilogale gracilis. Next base: position 17,910 of record PITA01008580.1, on the reverse strand, counting down.
ATCCTCTCGATATCTTAGAATATAACTGGAAGCAGGGTTAATAACTAATTACCATGCTTTGGCATTACTTCATATAATGAATCCTCTTAAAAGGTGATTTCTTGGGCACCTGGGTGGCTCAGTGGGTTAATGTCTCTACCTTCGGCTCAGGTCATTACCTCAGGGTCCCGGGATTGAGGCCCGCATCAGGCTCTCTGCTCAGCAGGGAGCCTGCTTCTTCCTCTCTCTCTGTCTGCCTCTCTACCTACTTGTGATCTCTCTCTTTCTCTCTGTCAAATAAATAAATAAAATCTTTTTAAAAAGATGATTTCTGGGGTGCTTGGGTGGCTCAGTCGTTAGGCGTCTGCCTTTGGCTCAGGTCATGATCCCGGAGTTCTGGGATTGAGCCCTGCATCGGGCTCCTTGCTCAGTGAGAAGCCTGCACTCCCCCTGCTTGTGTTCCCTCTCTCACTGTGTTTCCCTGTGTCAAATAAATAAATAAAATCTTTAAAAAAATGAATTCTTCGTTTTAACACAAGAGATGTTCTATTTGAAAGTTCTTTCTGAAAAAGTCCATCTTTTGTTTTTGTAGAAATTTGATTTTCAGTTTAAAATATAGTATACTGAAAATGGTTAACTTTCTGTCAATTTTATATGATTTCAAAAGTGATTCATTTTAAAGCAAAATACCATCTCCTGTCCACAAGACATAATAAACACCTAATAAAATTTAGAGAAATACATTATTTTCTATCACCATGTGATAATTGCCAAATTAACTGGTATTACCACTAAAATCATTTTCTTCATTTTCTTTTTACATGTTTTTATGGCTGATTCTTGTAGAGACTTGACAATTTATAGTTCAGATTAAAATCACAGGAATTAGTTGACAGAAATTCAATTTTAGTTTAAAATAGCTGAAACTGGTCGTATGAATTATCAGGGCAGTAGAGATTATAAAGTTAGGTCTCAAACTTGTTTGACCTACAAAATGATTTATGCCAACATGTGATTTATAAATAATATTGTTGGGGGAAAAGCCTTTGTAAATCAAATGCTGGAAGAGGTTTAATAAAATCATATCCACATGTACAGTTATTGTGAGAAAAAAGGTAATATTTTTCACCAAGACTAATATATATTTGAGCAAATAATTTTAAAGTTATGTCTGGCTAACAGTTGACAGACACAAGCTAGATCCAGATGGAGAGAGGGTGAGAGAGAAAGAGTGTAAGCCAACCTTCCACCTAGGAAGTGTGTGTCCTCAGCTCAGCTTCTCTGTCCCTGACAGCTCACTGTGTGTTTTGTAGAATGACAATGAAATTGAAGTTGCAGTGTCTCAAGTATGTCTATAACTATTAGAATACTGCTTGCCCCTCCTTACTGGAAGACCCTGTGATCTCCCACCTACCTAAGGTAGTTTGGCAAAAATGGTTGTGGAGTTGGAAAGACGAGCCATGGACAATTCATCCCCAAGGGTTCTGTGGGAAGGGAAGTGTGGACAGAGCTCTTGGACCATGCACTCCCATCCCAGGTGAGTGTTCACCAGAATTCCCACGGCAGAAGCATCAGGGATTATCACGTGGGAGTCAGTCTGCCTCTTTTACTTTACTTCCTTTTGCTTTTTAGTTTGGTTATTTTATCTTGTTTTGTGTAGATGGGTTTTGCCAGAGTAAAGATGAGCTCAGTGGTTGCCCAGATCCCTGAGCATCTGAAAGAGCAGACACATGAACCCACTCTCAGTAATCAAAGTAATCTCTCTTTTACTTATACAGCTTTAATCACCTCCCCAGTACTCTCATTAGTACTTCCAGTGATGAGCCCAAATTTCCTATAAGATCTCAAATTCGTTTGGAAACTACACAATATGTGCAGATAATTATCTGATTTGTCCAGGCTCCTTTATTAGATGATACATTGTAGCTGTGTACACTACAAGCCTGGAATGTTTCATCTCTTCTGCATCTGTGGTCACTTTATCTGATATGCCACTCTCATTTTCTTTTTATTTGGATTTGATCAATCTCTCTGCATCATTATATTTTCAAACTTAAGTCTTGCTGAACAATGAAGTACATATACATGCTACAAATTTTTTATTCCATTTCAACATGCTATGTTTTAATACAGTAATTGCACCTTTTCACACTGAGTCTAACCATTAATACGCTTGATATGGTTCACTGTATCTTACTTTCTGTTTACTTCATTGCAAGTTCTTCCTCCCTTCCTTTTTCTCCCCCCACTTTTTTTGATTTTACTGATCTAGTTCTGTGCCTTTCAATCTGTGTATCCAGAAATTCTTTTGGAACATTTCTCATTACTAGCGGTTGCCTTTTTCCCCCCAGATTCATGATAATAGATGTGTGACTAGCTTGTAGGAGTAAGACACCAGCTGTTATCCACACTGAGATTCTCTCTGTTTCCAATGAAAAGAGGATATTTAAATGTCACTGTGCCTGTACTGTCACCCATAAAATGAAACATTTGTTAAACTTTGTTTTCTCCTTCCGTGTTCTTCACCTCAACTAATCACTACATTTCCCTATGTGGGACAGCCTTCTTAGTTCTGGGCTACCAATCCAACGTTTGGTTCCTCAGGCTTCTTCCTTTACTGTTTCCTGTTCCTCAGGTGTTCTACTAGGACTATTAATTATGTCAGTGCTTGCAGATGTGACCATCTATGTTTTCATGCCACACACATTATGGCTGTACCCCCAGAATAGGGCTGAACTTTTATTTCAGAGCCCAGGTGATGTCATCATACGGGCCTCAAAGTTTGCAGATGAGAAGCCTGTCTCACAGGTTGATAGGCTTGGCAAATAAAAAACACAGAATACCCAGGGAAATTGGAATTTCCATTCAACAACAAATGTGTTCTTGTATGACTCAAATACTGTATGGCATATACTTATACTCAAAACATATTATTCTTTCCATATAGTGTCGAGAATATTTCTATCAAAAATATAGTCATCTTTGGATCAACCAGGAAATCAAAGAACTGAAACACTTCATGGAAACCAATGAAAATGAATATACATTAATCCAAAACCTATGGGATACAGCAAAGGCAGTCCTAAGGGGGAAATACATAGCCATCCAAGCTTCACTCAAAAAAAATTGAAAAATCCCAAATACACCAACTCTCATTACACCTTAAAGAACTGGAAAACCAACAACAGATTAAACCAACCCCACACACAAGATGGGAAATAATTAGGATTAGAGCAGAGATGAATGAATCAGAAACTAGAGATACAGTAGAGCACATCAAGGAAACTAGATGCTGGTCTTGGAATGAATTAATAAGATCAATAAACCATTGGCCAAACTAATCCAAAAGAAAAGGGAGAAGACCCAAATTGATAAAATTATGAATGAAAGGGGAGAGATCATGACTAACACCAAGGAAATAGAAACAATCATCAGAAATTACTATCAACAGTTATATGCCAATAAATGTAACAACCTAGAAGATATGGATGCATTCCTGGAAACCTATAAACTTCCAAGACTGAAACAAGAAGAAATTGACAATATGAATAGACCAATATCTAACAATGAGATTGAAGCAATGATCAAAAACCCTCCCCAAAACAAGAGCCCAGGACCTAATGGATTCCCTGGAGAATTCTACCAAACATTCAAAGAAGAAATAACACTATTCTCTTGAAGCTGTTTCAGAAAATAGAAATAGAAGGAAAACTTCCAGACTCTTCCTATGAAGCCAGCATTACTCTAATCCCCAAACCAGACAAAGACCCCATCAAAAAAGAGAACTTCAGACCAATATCTCTGATGACTATGGATGCCAAGATTTTTAACAAGATCCTTGCTAACAGGGCCCAACAATACATTAAACAGATTACCCATCATGACCAGGTTGGATTTATTCCAGGGATGCAAGGGTGGTTCAACACTTGCAAATCAATCAACGGGATAGAACAAATCAGTAAGAGAAGAGAGAAGAACCACATGGTACTCTCAATTGATGCAGAAAAAGTGGTTGACAAAATACAACATCCATTCCAGATTAAAGCTCTTCAAAGTATAGGGATAGAGGGAAAATTCTTCAACCTCAATGGGGAAAAACTGACAGCCTTCCCTCTGAGATCAGGAACAAGACAAGCATGCCCACTCTCACCACTACTGTTCAATATAGTGTTAGAAGTCCTAGCAACAGCAATCAGACAACAGAAAGAAATAAAAGGTATTCAATTTGGCAAAGGAGAAGTCAAACTCTCTCTCTTTGCAGGTGACATGATACTCTATATGGAAAACTGAAAAGACTCTACCCCTAAACTACTAGAACTCATACAACAATTAAGTAGTGTGGCAGGATACAATATCAATGCACAGAAATCAGTAACATTCTTATACACTAACAATGGAAATATAGAAAGGGAAATCAGAGAATTGATTCCATTTACTATAGTACCAAAAACCATAAGATACCTAGGAATAAACCTAACCAAGGGATCTACACTCAAGGAACTACAGAACACTCATGAAAGAAATTGAAGAAAACACAGAGATGGAAGAGCATTCCATGCTCATGGATCGGAAGAATAAACATTGTCAAAATGTCTATACTGCCCAGAGCAATCTATACTTTCAGTGCCATTCTGATCAAAATTCCACCAACATTTTTCAAAGCATTGGAACAAACAATCCTAAAATTTATATGGAACCAAAAAAGACCCCGAATTGCTAAGGAATTGTTAAAGGAGAAAAACAAAGCTGAGGGCATCATATTAGCTGACTTCAGGCTTTATTACAAAGCTGTGATCACCAAGACAACATGGTACTGGCACAAAAACAGACAAATAGACCAATGGAACAGAGTAGAGAGTCCAGATATGGACCCACAAATCTATGATCAAATCAACTTCGACAAAGCAGGAAAAAATATCCGGTGGTAAAAAGACAGTCTCTTCAATAAATGGTGCTGGGAAAATTGGACAGCTACACATAGAGGAATGAAACTAGACCATTCTCTTACACCACACACAAAGGCAAACTGGAAATGGATGAAAGACCTCAATGTGAGGCAGGAATCCACCAAAACCCTGGAAAAGAACATAGGCAGTAACCTGTTGGACATCAGCCACAGCAACTTCTTTCAAGACACGTCTCCAAAGGCAAAGCAAAAATGAACTTTTGGGACTTCATCAAAATAAAAAGCTTCTGTACAGTCAACAAAACAAAGAGGCAACCCACAGAGAGGATATTTGCAAATGACACCATAGACAAAAGGCTGATATCCAAGATCTATAAAGAACTACTCATACTCAACATCCACAAAGAAGATGAACACATCAAAAAATGGGCAGGAGACATGAAGAGGCCCTTCTCCATAGAAGATATACAAATGGCTAACAGACACATGAAAAAATGTTCATCGTCACTAGCTATCAGAGAAATTCAAATCAAAACCACACTGAGATACCACCTTACACCAGTCAGAATGGCCAAATTTAACAAGACAGGAAACAACAAGTGTTAGAGAGGCTGTGGAGAAAGGGGAACCCTCTTACACTGTTGGTGGGAATGCAAGTTGGTACAGCAGATTTTGAAAACAGTGTGGAGATTCTTTAAAAAATTAAAAATGGGACTACCCTATGACCCTGAAATTGCATTTCTTGGTGTTTACCCCAAAGATACGGATGTAGTGAAAAGAAGGGCCATATGTACCCCAATGTTCATAGCAGCAATGGCCCCAATCGCCAAATTGTGGAAAGAGCCAAAGTGCCCTTCAACAGATGAATGGATAAAGAAGAAGCAGTATATATACTGGAATATATACAATGGAATACTATGCCTCCCTCAGAAAGGATGAATATCCAACTTTTGTAGCAACATGGACTGGATTGGAAGAGATTATGCTGAGTGAAATGAGCCAAGCAGAGAAAGTCAAGTATCACATGGTTTCACTTACTTGTGGTGCATAAGAGGTAATATAGAGGGCAGTAGGAGAAGGAAAGGAAATGGGAAATAGGGTAATTTGGGGAGGGTAACGAAACATACTTTAGACTCAGAAACAAACTGAGGGTCTTGGAGAGGAGGGAGTGGGGGATGGGAGAACATGGTGGTGGGTACTGAGGGCACGTATTGCATGGAGCACTGGGTGTGGGGCATAAGCAATGAATCTTGGAACACTGAGAAAATAAAATTAAATAAAATAAAAAAGAAATGCACTTGTGATAAGCACTGGGTATTTTTTGTAAGTGATGAATCACTAAATTCTACACCTGAAACTAATGTTACACTGTATGTTAAGTAACTGAAATTCAATAAAAACTTGCAAAGGAAAAACAATATATTCACTGTATATGAAATCAAATTTAATGGGTGTCCTGTATTTTAACCCTCCCATGGCCCATCTGAGTCATTGTTTTTCTCCTGTTTGTAATTTTCCTTTAACTGTTTGAATTTCATTCAATATTCTCTTTAGCCTTGGAGGTACTGATGTGGACTTTAGCGTGCCTTCAAGGTGAAATTTGTTTTGTTTTGTTTTTGAATGACCAACCCTGAGCAGAACTGAGGAAATCTTTTAAAGTCAAGACTGTCATTTATTCACCTGCTCCCCCTTCAGCTTCAGAGCTGCTTGGCAGTCAGGGCATGCATCCCACAGAAATACCTGTTCAGGTGGAGGAAGAACCTCTCATTCCAACCTCCAAATCTCTATGGTCCAGGATTTCTCCATAACATGCGGTTTCTTCCAACCCTCACTCTTGATGTCTCTGCCATTGACCGGCAAGCTGGCTGAGCCCTGGAGGACGTGTCAGGCAACACTTTGTCTCTTGAGTGCAGGTCTCTAGGCAAAGAATCACTTAAGGGACAGCCCACTCTGCTGTAGGTTCTGCTCAGGTCTGGAAGCTCCAGGAATCAGCTGGTAGCTGGGACATGCAGTGGATGCAAAACTTGCTTCATCCACAAGGGTCCTCATCTTCTGTACCTGATCGTGGGAACCATGACGTATCACCGCTCTTCACAAGATGGCAGACAAGGTCTGGAGTACCGTATTTTCTTGTCAACATTACAGGAAAATGAAACTGCCCATGTGGACTTCAAGTCAGGCCAAGTCCACACCATACACTTGCTTTCTCACCATGTCACTCTATTGGAAAACACTAATGTATGCTCTGGTGGCAAAGTCACACCGTCCCCTGCACTTGCCGTTCAGGAAACATGTACTGCTCCTTCTTCTATTGTGATTTTGTTGTAACTGGAGTCTGCCCATCCCCAGGTGATTCTGAACACCTTTCCAAGGCCAAGGGCCATGCATCACTCATCTTCACTTTCTCAGCAAACACCACAAATAGAAGCTTCTTATAAACATCTTTCCATTACTGTCCCCCTAAGACAACCTTTTAGACTTTTTTTTCCTAATCAGCATTTTTTAAGTCATCCCAGGAATTTTTATTACTAAGATACTGCAAGCCCACTTATGTGCTATAGTTTACGTGTAAAGAGTGGTTTATATAAAAAGAGAAACTTGTTTTTCACTCCTTGCAGGAAGCTGCCATCCCCCACAATCACTCATTTTCAGTATCCAGTGGTTGCTGAGATTCTCAAGAACTTTGGGGTGGTGTTTCCTCACCAAAGCACGTGGGTCGAAGGACAGACCATTGGGCGGTCCCTGAGGAGTCTTCAGAGGTAGAAGGTGGGGAATGGACATGATAATACATCCCAACATTCCTACCTACAGACATTGATGAATTCCATTCTCAATCTTACATCCAGGATGTTCCAGAATCTCAAATGTATTTGATGTAGGCCACTGATGAGATCAGAATTCATTTGTGTGCTAGGCACTCTCCTGGCCTATCTTTCAGTTATTGGGCTTACTATATTTGATTGATAATTCCTGATAAATCCATTTAAATTGATAAATTATATCCAATTAAATATGACATCCCTTTCCACCTTACATGGCACTTCTGTAATCTATTTGCATCTCTAGCCATCTCTTTCCCTCTTTATGTCTCAAGACCGTGTCTCCCATGAAGTAAGCTGCATGTTTGATCTAGTTGTCAAAGAATTGGGTGGAATGAAATTCCTATACGCCCAGCTGATCTGATAGGGAAGCCATGTGGAAAACACTGAATGGGGTGGGAGCCAACAGAACCCTACAGCACAGGTTCACCTTTCTCGTGGCTCAGACCTTCTGCCCGGGCCAGGTGCTCCACCTGAGGGCTCACAAATGGCAAATCTGTCTTACCTCATGTTGTCTTACAAATCACAGGACGTCCTGTCTGTCTGCTCACTTAAAAGTTCTTTGATTGTCACGTAGGAAAAGTAGATGTATCTTCAGTCCCATGTTTGTGATTGTTGGCATTATGGGCACAAAGCATGTCCCAGGCTTTGAGTTAGGTATTTGAAAAGCAGGGATTTACAAGAGAGATTTGGACACGCCCCTCAGGGCGATCCCATTCTAGAGGGATCTGATAAGCAAATAAATAAACAACAGGCTCAGTATGATGTGTATTACCATGTGTGTAATAGAGGATATTATGAGGAAGAACATAGGGCTCATGATTTAGATCTGGATGAATGTTAGGACTAATTTGAAATCAGAAGGACATAAAACCTGAAAGCAACATAATTTTCTGCTCCCAAGTTAAACAATTATGAGACTTGGAATAATTTCCTGCCTCTAAAAATGCAATTTCTTGTATCTGGGTTAAAACAGAACAAAATAAAAAGCCCCATTGAGGCCAATCAAAACGAACATAGCTGCTCTCTGCATAAAATATTTCCTCCACGAAGTTAAGGCTGCAGGAAAACAAATGAAAACCGTGTATATGAAGGGCTTGTTCCGCAGATCTGATCTTGGAGGAGGAGGGGCTCAAAGAAGGAATTCTAATCAGAACGATCTCGGACAGCTTATCTGATGGGACTTGATGTTTGATTGTATGTTTGGGGCGAGCGAAGACTTTTTTGGACTGGAGGCATCCCAGGGCCACAGGCCGATCTCTCACACTGGAGTATTTGGAGGCCCCTCTCAGGACCTCCAGGAACAATCCTTTCATCAGAGATTTGACCCTGATGACGAAAGCACTGCTGTCTGCTTTCGTTTGTCCTGGATCGGTAGCTCAGACTTTTATGTACCGTCAGGCTCCTATCTAGCTGAAAAATAACAGTGGCTCCTTCTTTTAATCAAGGATTGTGAATTCAGCAAGAGCCACCTTGCACGGCTTTGGAGAAAAACAAAAGCGATAAATACTATTCCCGAGTTCAATTTCTTACCAAATGGTTATATTGTTCTGAAAGGTTAGCTTGTGCAATTTAAAAATCACTTTAAACCACTTTCAGCATTTTATCTCATTAAACTCTCCCACAATTGATTCACACGCTTAAACACACTCCATTGCCCCTCTGTCTGATGTGCTCATCAAGCCGGAATGTCTCAGGATTTTTATCACTAGCTGCAATCAACTTAAGTCACCTCATGGTGGCTTCTCATTTCCTTTCTGCTAAGTTGTGCTAAAATACTTGAGAACAGTCTGTACAATTTCATGATAGGATTCTCTCTTCGTGAGGTACACACCGTGAACTGAATGAACACGCATTATCAGGACAGTAAAAGCCTTGTGCATTTTTGTATATTGTGATACCAATTAAATATAGTGCTTGAATAAAATAGATGGAATTCCCTGGCATCATTCCTATAGACTTGGCTTCTCTGCATGGATTTCAAAACTGCAATTCAGGGAATTCCAACAGATGGTAATGATGTTCTGGAAATATATATAGGTCAGTTCATACAGGAGTCTGGTGTAAATGATGGAGGCAAATTAAAGATGCTTGCTTTGAAAGTTGCAATTATTTTAAAACGGAGACATGGGTAACCAATTATCTTCTCTAAGAGATGGATGACCTAAGTATAGTTTCCATGATAATAATTATGGGGACCATGTGTTGCGTGTATATTTTCTATGAAGAGCTTTTTAACATTTTGCATTTAAATAAAGATCAAATGTAATATATGTAAACATGTGTCCTAGTGCCTGGCCCTTTTAAGTACCTGGTAAATGTTTGAAGTTTCTATTAGTATAATGATGATACTATTTAGTCTCGTAAGAACTCTAGGAAACAAGACTTCTAATGCCTCTGTTTTGCAGATGGAAGGAATGGGGCTCAGTGTTCCAAGGGGTGACAAGGAAATGCATGGAAGCCTGGTGGGGGCACAGCTACAGACTGGCGCGCTTTAGGAGCTGCTTTTTCCCTCTATTCCAGAGGGATAAGCAGGGAGGACAGAGTGCCATCACTCTCTCTGTCCCTCTCCTTTCCCAACCTGCCTTCCCCATCTCAAAGGGATACCCTCTGATGGTGGCCATTATGGCACTGGACTTATTTCTGCAAACGCATGCTTCTCTCTGCTCGGCACCGTTTCCTAAGTCTGCAAAGGACAAATTTGCTCTCCTTTTCTTCATTCTTCTATGTCTCACTTTTTTTTTTTCCCTCTCTTTCTTCCTCTTCCTCTACCACCTCCTTCTTTCTTAAGTTCCCAAAGGTCAGTACATAGTAAGGACTCACTTTCTAAAAATAACTAGTTTTCCGGGAAGTTGGACAGAGTTTTGCAATTCTCAGTTCTATGGTAGCCCAGGATGGTGCAGACACATTCCTCCTAGGATATTGCCGCGGGTCCCAGAGTGTTAGAGCTGGCCACTACTAAAGCATCCAGGAAGGAGATGGGTTCATACAATGTGGCAAGTCCTCCAGCCACAATGACCTAAAGCTGCTTCTTGGATTGAAGAAGCCTCCATCAACTGCCAGCAGTATCAACACTTCAGGGAACCAGACAGGGAAGGAGAATGAGTATTTAAAAAAAAAAAAAAAAAAAGCCTCTTTACAGAAGAAAAACATAAATATACAGTAGTAAAATAATTAGAAATACCACTTTACAACCACTTTACAACCACTACTATCATAGACTCTTTTAAGGATTAGCAATTAAGGCTAAGATTAGGGGCGCCTGGGTGGCTCAGTTGGTTAAGCAATTGTCTTTGGCTCCGGTCATGATCCAGGAGACCCGGATCGAGCCCCACATCGGGCTCCCTGCTCGGCGGGAAGCCTGCTTCTCCCTCTCTCACTCCCTCTGCTTGTGTTCCCTCTCTGGCTGTGTTTCTCTGTCAAATAAATAAAATTAAAAAAAAAAAAAAAGGCTAAGATTATCAGGTGAAAGAGCATTTGCTCAAGAATGAACCATTCACACAATATCAAAATACCACCCAGCCGATTAATTATTACCTACAAATGGAAAGGGTACCTTTTCAATAGATAAATGTAGCAGGTAACACATTAACCGAGCATGGGAGGAACAAACTGACACTATGTTCCGCTGATAAGATGCACTGAGGAGACAACATTCTACCTCAGTTGTTTTATTTAGAAAGTGTCTGATCAGAACTTATGAGAAGGTAATCAGACAAATACAAATGTGTAAAGATTACAGAAGTCAAATTCTCTGTTCTGGTTAGAAACACCAGGTCATGAGAGACCTGAAGGGGAAGGGATGGTGTATAGATAAAGGTTTTGGAGACTGAATAATAAAGCTAAGACAGGATGCTTCATTTTTTTACAAAAAGCACAGATAACATTCATGATTAATAAATAATTATTAATAAATAAAGAATTAATATTATTTTTAAAAAGATTTTATTTATTTGACAGAGAGAAACACAGCCAGAGAGGGAACACAAGCAGGGGAGTGAGAGAGGGAGAAGCAGGCTACCTGCTGAGCAGGTAGCCTGATGTGGGGCTCGATCCCAGGTCTCTGGGATCATGACCCGAGCCGAAGGTAGTCGCTTAACCAACTGAGCCACCCAGGCGCGCCAATAATTAATATTATTAATAAATAATAAATGGGGGAATTTGATGATATTTTTTTATTTTGTAATATTAATATTAAATTCATTAATTGATACTTCTGTTAATGAATTAAATTTATTTTATTTCACATTAATGTTAAGATTATGTAAAAAAAAACAAAGACTATGTAGGAAGTTTGTCCTTAGAAAATGCAGGCTATAGTATTTAGGAACATAATGTCAGGATATTTGTATATATTTTCCAATAGTTGAGCAAAAACTGCAAAATTATAACTATTTATCTAGATAAAGCCACTGTGCCATTATTTCAGTAGGGAGGTATGTTGAAAACTTTAATGAAGTGATATGAAAATTTACTAAGAAATTTTGTTAGAAAATTAACAAAAAAAACCCCACACTAGGTTACTGGTAAAAAAAAAAAAAAAATGAAAAAAGCAGAATTAAGTAAACATTATCTTAATAAATTTCAAAATAAAAAAAGGTAAGAAAAGTTCTATATCTACAAGTATGCAAAAATATTCAAGGTATATGTTAAAGTAAATGAAGGAAAAGAGTGGTGTAGTCAGTATGCTTATATTTATGTATAAAAAATAAAACTACCCTTCTTTACTTTATTCTTTTATTTCCATTCCCAAGTAGTCTTTCACCAGAGGAAACCTCCCAAAGCTGTACATAGTTCTTGAGTATGATAAAGGGAAATGGATTTGTATGGAAAGATACTTATTTTTCTTGCTCATCTTTATCAAATGCTTATATTAAAGTACATTAACATCTAAGTGACTTATTTTAGTGTAATTACTGTGACAACATTCAGAGTGCCTTAAAATAAATCCATAACTAAACTTATTCTGTATAAACCTCAGCAAATCATTAATAAAATAAACTATATGCAAATTTAGCAAAGGAATGACAGGCTCAAAGCAGGTGTCTGAGCAAGAAAGATGATCTTCAAAGTGCATGGGAAAGATACCGAAAAACTAGATGTTTTATAATCAGCTTAAACTACTGTTCAAGACAAGTGACATGCTGACATTCTTAGACCAATGGAGACACTGCACACCCTCTCCAGTAAAAAGCATATCTTGTATCAGCTAGAAGAGATCTAAACCTAAAAGCTACAGGTACAGGATTGAAAGAAATACATGAAATAATACCAGAAAAGCTTGTCAACATAACTAACATGACTGCAAAAATGTGGGGAGAGATTGTAAATAATAAAAAGGAAACTATTTTAAACACATATAAGCAGATAAATTATAAAGTTAAACATACAAAGCAAGCAAGCCCTAGTGTTTGTCCTGATAGAAATGTTTATACCTTTATATCAATTAAGATAACTGGTTAAGTATAGTTGTTAAGAAAAAGTCATCAAAGAATTGTTATGTGAGTATACCTGTTCAATACCACAGCCACGAAAAGTCATTTGAGCACTTGGAATGTGGCTCGCCCACATTAATAGGTGTCTTAAATATAAAACACACATGGTTTTAAAAGTTTAGCAAGATAAAAATAGTAAACTGGAAGATCTGCTTTATCAAATGAAATTGTCTTTGAGTTCTTAGGATAGACCAAATATTCTTCCCTTAATGTGGGGAACATACTTACTCATAGCCTGAAGCAGTGTTTCTCAAACTGTTTGGACTCAAGATCCCCTTTCAGCTTTAAAAATTATTGAGGCCTCAGAGAGTTTTGTTTATGTTCCATCTCTTTCAGCATTTACTTATATAGAAAATTAAGAATATTTAAAACTGTTAGTTTCTGTAGTATGTATTTATATACAAATGTTATATATTAGCATAAATAGCCAAGCTTTATAAAAACTATTTTGTAGTATCTGTCTTTGAAAAATAAAGAAAATGGTGATGCTTGGCAGTTTTATAATTCTCTTGAACTCCTGGATTAACAGAAAACAGCAGCTTCCGTCTATCAGCTCGGCCTTCCATCTGCATCACACACCAGGCAGCTTCTGGAAAGCTCCTCCTTACTTTGTGAGAACAGAAGGTTAAAAGGAAAAGCCATATTTAGTTTTCTTATGGAAACTCTCTGGCTTCACCATCCCCTGGAAAGAATAGAGTGACACCTGAGTGTCTCAGAGCCACTTTGAGGGTCACTGACCGTTAAAGTTAAAAATACAAGTATTTGGAAATTCTCCATGGAAGACAGTCCTTGTGCAAAGCAACCACAAAAAATGACAGGTTGACTTTATCAGTCTTTATTATGTTTTGTTTGTATTTATAGGGGGTTGATGGATGCAATTCCCACCAGAAATGTTTTCTCCTACCCTTGAAGTACAACTAGTTAATGTATAGCAACAGATCATTGGTCTACTGATTTCTATAAGAAATTCTCAGAAAATCTGAAGGTGAACAGTTTCTGAAAATTCCTCTGGAAATACTACCTATCAAGAGGAGAAATAAAGTTTTTCAGGAGATGCAATAATGAGACACATGGTAACATAATAACAAAAGTATTATTGCAGTATAGGAAAATAAGACAGGTAGTTAACTCAATATGAAATGGACAACTCATCAAAAATTTTTCTTTCTACATGTTCTTTTGCTAAAATTTAAAATATATTTTTGTTCGTATTCTGCATTCATAAGGAAAAAGTAAATTTTTATAAGCTTCATATTCTTGAATGTAGGTAATCACATAAATTATTAAAAATGAAGAAAATCAATTGAGAAGAACATATAGTTCCAATTTGTGTTTTTATTTTCTTTTGTCTTCTTTCTTCTTTTTTTTTCATTTAAAAACATATTAAGGAGGAGAAAGAAAAGAGCATAGTAAGATTATTGAGTCTGACATCTGGGCTAATCTGCAGTTGACCTTCTCTAGGAGTGAGGATGGTATGAGGAATATTTCATCCATGTTAAAGAGAGAACTCTTTTCCTTGGCCATTTGGATTTTACTCAATGAACTATAAACATCTGGTGGTTCACAACTATCTTCATTCAAAACTATACTCTCCTTTTTCCGGCCTTCTTTTTCCATCAAATTTCCAGAAGGTCACAGAATTTCTGTGATAAAAGTATCTTGACTGATAATACTTGCTAATAATACTGCTTTAAGAAATCATAGAAAACAGTGTGATGGTTTGGAGAATAAGTTGTGCACCACCAGCTGTTTATAGTGGAGTGGTTTCCCCATAAACAACACTGTGTGGGCAAACTGAGGGTTTTAGAGAAGAGGGGATGGGAGGATGGGTGAGCCTGGTGGTGGGTATTAAGGACGGTATGGATTACATGGAGCTCTGGGTGAAATACATAAATAATGAATCTTGGAACACTGCATCAAAAACTAATGATGTATTTTATGATGACTAACATAACACAATAATTAAAAAAAGAATGCAGTGTGTGTCTTCAAACAGCATACAGTTCTTAAAATATAAAAAAAGATTCTTTTTGTTATTACCCTGTTTAAAATTGCTAATGTGCTATATGTTGTACAGCACTGCAAATATTAGTAGGAACTCTTCTTTAGAAATAGTAGAGAATGGTGACTGGAATGTTTTTCAGCAAAGTTTTCTTACTTATTCTCTCCTTTTATTCCACTGGAAATTTACCAGCAAATTCAATGTTTATTTTTGAAAGATGCATCTAAATGTGTTACATGAAAAAGACCACACCAGATTGAATATGATCTATAAATATTGCTGGTAGAGCTAGTGTGCCGTGTCGGAACAACCATGGTTTCTGTGACAGGGATAATACTGAGTTTTAATCTCCCTTTGCTGCATCTCGGTGTGTGGTGTTGCCAGTTAGCCTTCGTTGCTTCATACGTGAAGGACAAATAATCATAATCATCTTATAGGATAGTTGGAATTAAATGGGGGGAATCATCTCAAGGGCCTGGTATATACACTCGGTAGTGAATAAAAATTACCTTCTTTCCTTGCTCCTTCCTCCTCAGTTGACTTATAACTACCTGAGTACGGATATAAGAAATGGTGGGTTTAAATGGGTCCTTTATGGCTAATAAGCACAATGGTAAGGAAAGGATTTTTGGCTTGCACATGACCACCAGAACTTGGTGTAAGCCCTATTTCAATAACAGACCTTGAAATTCCTCTTTCCTAAACAGAAGTTTTCTTCAGGGATTGGAGAAATTCCATAGCTGCTGGACTTAACAGGAGATTTGCTTCTCTGAACTGGATTCTGGAGGCAAGCTGCTGTTTCGCTGTTGTTTCAGAGAAACAAGGAACCTAGAGGCCAAGCCCCTGGTAGGCCTACGAACCTCCACACAAGCCAAAGCTTTGGGATCTGCACAGGAAAACCTCTGGGACCTCTCAGGCTGATCTGACCTTCTATGGGCAAAAAAGAAAGCAGTCCAGAGAGATCACAGGGACAGGAATGAAGTCTTAAATTGAGGTGAAGAATTAATTTTTGAGGATCAAAGACATTTTTTTTACTTTAAATTTATTTTATTTTTCTCAGGATTCCAAGATTCATTGCCCATGCCCCACACCCAGTGCTCCATGCAATAGGTGCCCTCGGTAACCACCACCAGGATTTCCCATCCACCCAGCCCTGCCTCTAAGACCCTCAGTTTGTTTCTGTGTCCAAAGTCTCTCGTGTTTCATTTCTCTCCCTGAATTACCCTAAATCCCATTTACTTTCCTTCTCCTACTACCTTCTATATTATCCCTTATGCACCATAAGTAAATGAAACCATGTGATACTTGACTTTTTCTATTTGGCTTATTTCACTCAGCATAATCTCTTCCAATCCAGTCCATGTTGCTACAAAAGTTGGATATTCATCCTTTCTGATGGAGGCATAGTATTCCATTGTCTATATGTACCACATCTTCTTTACCCATTCATCTGTTGAAGGGCACCTTGATTCTTTCCACAGTTTGGCGACTGTGGCCATTGCTGCTATGAACATTGGGGTACATATGGTCCTTCTTTCACTACATCCGTATCTTTGGGGTAAACACCCAGTAGTGCAATTGCAGGGTCATAGGGTAGTTCTATTTTTAATTTTTT
Source organism: Spilogale gracilis (assembly GCA_004023965.1). Classification (NCBI taxonomy): domain Eukaryota; kingdom Metazoa; phylum Chordata; class Mammalia; order Carnivora; family Mephitidae; genus Spilogale; species Spilogale gracilis. The sequence continues at coordinate 1,094 of PITA01008580.1, read as the reverse complement.
AAGGAATCTCCACACTGTTTTCTAAAGCAGCTATACCAACTTGCATTCCCACCAAGAGTGTAAGAGAATTCCCCTTTCTCCACAGCCTCTCCAACACTTGTTTCCTGTCTTGTTAATTTTAGCCTTTCTGACGGGTGTAAGGTGGTATCTCAGTGTGGTTTTGATTTGAATTTCCCTGATAGTTAGTGACGATGAACATTTTTTCATGTGTCAGTTAGCCATTTGCATGTCTTCTATGGAGAAGTGCCTCTTCATGTCTCTTGTCCATTTTGTGATGTGTTCGTCTTCTTTCTGGATGTTGAGGTTGAGTAGTTCTTTATAGATCTTGGATATCAGCCCTTTGTCTATAGTGTCATTTGCAAATATCCTCTCCCATTCTGTGTGTTGCCTCCTTCCTTTGTTGACTGTTTCCTTTGCTGTGCAGAAGCTTTTTATTTTGGGGTGCCTAGGTGGCTCAATTGGTTGAGTGACTGCCTTCGGCTCAGGTCATGATCCCGGAGACCCGGGAACGAGTCCCACATTGGGCTCTCTGCTCAGCGGGAAGCCTGCGTCTCCCTCTTTCACTCCCCCTGCTTGTGCCTCTCTGGCTGTTTTTCTCTCTGTCAAATAAATAAAATCTTTAAAAAAAAATAAGAAGCTTTTAATTTTGATGAAGTCCCAAAAGTTTATTTTCGCTTTTGACTCCTTTGCCTTTAGGGATGTGTCTGGAAAGAAGTTGCTGTGGCTGATGTCCAACAGGTTATTGCCTATGTTCTTTTCCAGGGTTTTGGTGGATTCCTGCCTCACATTGAGGTCTTTTCATCCATTTCCAGTTTGCCTTTGTGTGTGGTGTAAGAGAATGGTCTAGTTTCATTCCTCTATGTGTAGTGTCCAATTTTCCCAGCACCATTTATTGAAGAGACTGTCTTTTTTCCACCGGATATTTTTTCCTGCTTTGTCGAAGATGATTTGATCATAGATTTGTGGGTCCATATCTGGACTCTCTACTCTGTTCCATTGGTCTATTTGTCTGTTTTTGTGCCAGTACCATGCTGTCTTGGTAATCACAGCTTTGTTTTTTTTTGTTTTTTTGTTTTTTTTTTTTTTTTTTTTTT
>PITA01008579.1:0-82999 GCA_004023965.1 Spilogale gracilis | reverse complement strand
CCTGCTTCTCCCTCTCTCACTCCCCCTGCTTGTGTTCCCTCTCTGGCTGTGTTTCTCTCTGTCAAATAAATAAAATCTTAAAAAAAAAAAAAAGAACTAGAAAACTAGCATTTTGCAGAGTAGAAAGTCTTACTGTGGACAAATCAGGCTGTCCCCACCTTAAAGCAATGGTCGATCTCCGTATCACTGAGAGCGGGACAATGACATGTTAATACATTAGATGTGATCATGGTGTTGGAATCATGAACAAAAATGTCCTTATCTTTTTTTTGAACGCCTCTTACTGTAATGTAATTTCTGTACCATTCAGTTCACCCATTTAAAGTGCAAAATTCAGTGGCTCTTAGTATATTCACAGAGTAGGGACTCCATCTCCTCAATCCATTTTAGAACTTTTGAATATTTTCATTACCCCCAAAAGAAAGCCTGCACCCCTTAATCATCACCCACTAGTGTCTGCAGCCCCTAGCCCCTGGCAACACCTCATTTACTTTCTGTCTATACACTTGGCCTCTTCTGAACATGGGATCAAGCAATGGGCGGTCCTCTGGGGTAACTGACTTCTTTCACTTAGCGTACCATTCCTAAGGTCCACCCACGTCCGTCCTAGCATGTATCGGAACTTCATTCCTTTTTATGGGTGAATGGTATTCTACTGTGTGGAGGCATCACATTTTGTTTGGTTACTCATCAGTTCGTGGACATCTGGGTAACTTTTGTCTTTTGACTATTGGGAACATTCTTGTTGACTGTGGATTTTTTTTTAATAAATCTGTTTTTTACTTTTTTATTTTTTTAATTTTTATTATTTTTTAAAGATTTTATTTATTTATTTGACAGAGAGAGAGATCACAAGTAGGCAGAGAGGCAGGCAGAGAGAGAGGGGGAAGCAGGCTCCCCGCTGAGCAGAGAGCCTCCATCCCAGGACCCTGAGATCATGACCTGAGCTGAAGGCAGAAGCTTAACCCACTGAGTCACCCAGGCGCCCGTTGACTGTGGATCTGAGCACCTGTTTTCAACTTTTGGCTTTCCACCCAAGAGTGAGATTGCTGGGTCACTTGGTAATTCTGCGTTTAACTGTTTGAGGAACAACCAGCATGTTTTCCAAAGCAGCGGCGCCATTTTCAATTCCCGCCAGCAGAGCATGCGGGTTCCAGTTTCTCCACATTCTCACCAACATTCGTCTTCCCTGTCTTTTTGATTATGGCCGTCCTAATGGCTGTGAAATGGTATCTCACTGTGGTTTTCATTTGCTTTCCCACCCATGGCTAATGACCTGGATCATCTTTTCATGTGTTTATTGACCCTTTATATATCTTCTATGGAGGTAGAGCTATTCAGATCCTTTGCTTCTTTTCTTTTCTTTTTTTCATTTCTTTTTCTCATTTCTAAATGTACTTTGTTGGTATTTTGTTTTTGTTTTTTTTTCAAGAGCAGTTTTGTGTTTACAGCAAAACCGAGTGGAAGGTACAGGGAGTTCCCGTCCATATACCCCCTGCGTCCACACACGGCACAGCCTCCCTGAGCATCAGCACCCTGTACCAGAGCAGTACGTTTGTTACAAATGATGAACCAACGATGACACATTATTATCAGCCCAGATCCACAGCTGACGTTAGGGTTCACTTGGTGTAACTTACAAGGGTCTGGACAAATGTCTATCAACCCTTAGCCACCACCGTAGCGCTGTACTGTGCTGAAAATCTTCTGTGCTCCCTCTCTTCTTCCTTCCCTACCCCTGCCAATGGCTGAATTTTTTTTTTTACTATTTCCTTAGTCCTGCCTTTTCCAGAACATCCACATACTTGCAGTCATACACTATGCAGCCTTTCAGATTGGCTTCTTTTACTTAGCAATATACATTTGAGGTTCCTATGTGTCTTTTTATGGCTTGATAGCACATTTTGTCTCAGCACTGCATAATAGCCCATTGTCTGGATGGACCACTGTTTATCCATTCACCTACTGAAGGACATCTTGGTTGCTTCCAAGTTTTGGCAATTATGTATAAAGATGCTATAAACATCCTGGTGCAGACTCCTTTGCCCATTTTTAAAAATTATTTGTTTTAAGGGCTGATATCCAAGATCTATAAAGAACTCCTCAAACTCAACAACCAAAAAAAAGATGATCACATCAAAAATGGGCAGGAGACATGAAGAGGCACTTCTCCATAGAAGACATACAAATGGCTAACAGACACATGAAAATATGTTCTTCGTCACTAGCTATCAGGGAAATTCAAATCAAAACCACACTGAGATACCACCTTACACGGTCAGAATGGCCAAAATTAACAAGACAGGAAACAACAAGTGTTGGAGAGGCTGCGGAGAAAGGGGAACCCCCTTACACTGTTGGTGGGAATGCAAGTTGGTGCAGCCGCTTTGGAAAACAGTGTGGAGATTCCTTAAAAAATTAAAAATAGAGCTACCCTATGACCCTGCAATTGCACTACTGGGCATTTACCCCAAAGATACAGATGTAGTGAAAAGAAGGGCCATATGTACCCCAATGTTCATTGCAGCAATGGCCACAATCGCCAAACTGTGGAGTCAAGGTGCCCTTCAACAGATGAATGGATAAAGAAGATGTGGTACATATATACAATGGAATACTATGCCTCCGTCAGAAAGGATGAATACCCAACTTTTGTAACAACATGGACAGGACTGGAGGAGATTATGCTGAGTGAAATAAGCCAAGTGGAGAAAGTCAAATATCATATGGTTTCACTTACTTGTGGAGAATAAGGAGTAACATGGAGGACAGTGGGAGAAGGAAAGGAAATGTGAACTGGGGTAAATGGGGAAGGGAGATGAAACATGAGAGACTTTGGACTCAGAAACAAACTGAGGGTCTGGGAGGGGAGAGGAGTGGGGGATGGGTGAGCCTGGTGGTGGGTATTGAGGGCACGTATTGCATGGAGCACTGGGTGTGGGGCATAAACAATGAATCTTGGAACACTGAAAAAATAGAATAATGTAATAAAAAATAAGTAAATAAAATTAAGTTAAAAATATTATCTGTCTTTAATTGGGTTGTGACCATTTTTTATACATCCTAGATATGGTTTCTCCCATGCTTTGGGTTGTCCTCACTTTCTTGATGTTAGCCTTAGAAAATTTTGTGGCCTGGTTCATCTATTTATATTGCTGCTGTTGCTTGTGCTTTGGTGTCATACTAAAGAGGTTGTTGCTGGGTGCTTGGGTGGCTCAGTGGGTTAAGCCTCTGCCTTTGGCTCATGTCATGATCTCAGGGTCCTGGGATCGAGGCCCGCATTGGGCTCTCTGCTCGGCAGGGAGTCTGCTTCCTCCTCTCTGTCTGCCTGCCTCTCTGCCTACTTGTGATCTCTCTCTCTCTGTCAAATAAATGGGTAACATCTTTTAAAAATAATAATAATTTTAAATAAAGAGATTTATATAATAATTTAATTAATAATAATTTTTTTAAAAGATTGTTGCCTAGGTCATGAGCAGTTATGTCTTCTTCTGAGAATTTCACAGCTATACCTCTTACATTGAGGGCTTTGGTCCATTTTTTTTTTCGGCTTTGGTCCATTTTGAGTTAATTTTTATATATGGTGTGATCTCTATCTTTTTATAGACATAGACTAAAGAATTAGAGGTGAATAAACAATGACTGTAATTTACATCAGACAAAACGAGTGAGACAAATATGGCCATTTTTTTAGATTTTATTTATTTAAGAGAGAGAATGCAAGTGGGGAGAGGGGCAGCGGGCGAGGAAGAGGGGAAGCAGTCTGCACTGAGAGCTGATGGAGCAAAGCGGGGCTGGATGGAGGGGGGGGTCTATGTGGGTGTCGGTGGCTACGGCAGGTCCCTGCAGGGCTCTCCAAGAGAGTCTCACCATCCTGAGATCATGACCTGAGCTGAAATCAAGAGTCAGATATTTGACGGATTGAGCCACCCAGGCACCCCAAATCTGGCAAAACAAAACTTTTTTAAAGGATTTTATTATTTGACAGAGAGAGAGACCGTGAGAGAGGGAAGACAAGCAGGGGGAGTGAGAGAGGGAGAAGCAGGCTTCCCGCTGAGCAGGGAGCCTGATGCTGGGCTCTATCCCAGGACCCTGGGATCATGACCTGAGCCGAAGGCAGAGGCTTAACCAACTGAGCCACCCAGGTGCCCCTCTGGCAAAATTTTGGTAGGTGCTAAATCTAGGTGATGGGTTTATGGGTGTTAATTGTACTCTTCTCATTAAAAGTTTTTTTTTTCTTTAAATGATAGAAAGTAAAAGGAAATGATATAGAAATAGAAATCAGAAAAAAAACCTGATTATGAGTAAATGTCACTAATAGAGGAATAAACTTGTATTTATTGTAACTTGCATTTTAAAGTAAATTACTTATAAACTCTAACAGTTTATAATTAGTTAGAAATTATTTGCCACACTCCTAAGGAAAACACACAACAGAATGGATGTGTCAGGGTGTCTTGGGACTGCTCTTAAGAACCAGCATTCTAGAACTTCTTGCTCTTATAACATGCAACTGTTGAGCCCTTGAAAAATACTGGGTCCAAATTTAGATTGCTGTGGTTGTAAAAGATACACTAGATTTCAAGAACTTCATATGGAGCAAAAAAAATGCAAAATATCTCATTAAATTTTTTAAAAGATTTTATTTATTTGCTTGACAGAGAGAGATCACAAGTAGGCAGAGAGGCAGGCAGAGAGAGAGGAGGAAGCAGGTTCCCCGCTGAGCAGAGAGCCCGATGCGAGCCTCGATCTCAGGACCCTGAGATCATGACCTGAGCCGAAGGCAGAGGCTTTAACCCACTGAGCCACCCAGGCGCCCTCATTAATTTTTTATATTGATTACATGTAGGAATGATAACATTTGGGATGTATTAGCTTAAATAAAGTGTGTCATTAAAATAACGTCACTGTTGGGGTGCCTGGGTGGCTCAGGTCATGATCCCAGAGTCCTGGCATCGAGCCCCAGGTCCGGCTCCCTGCTCGGCAGGAGGCTTGCTTCTCCCTCTCTCACTCCCCCTGCTTGTGTTCCCTCTCTTGCTGTGTTTTTCTCTGCCAAATAAATAAACAAACTCTTTTTAAAAAATAAAATAACGTTGCTGTTTTTACTCTTTTTAAAATATGGCTATGAGAAAATGTAAATTACATATGTGGCTTGCATTATGCTTTTTTTTGGATAACACTGTTCTGGAGAGAAAGGACTTAGTTCAAGGGCTTGCATTCTGATTCCCTTGCTGCCTTTTAGTAGCCATGTAACTTTGGGACATTTCTTCCATTTCTCAGTCCTAGGGTAGTTGGGAATAAATTCATTCTGCAAATATTGAGAGCTCGTACTGTATACAAAGATCTTGTCTAAATGATGTGGGGAAAACACAACGTGAAACTGCTGTCCAGGAACTCAAATCAGTGTTTTCTCATATTAGCCTTATTGATGAGTCAGTGAAGTTAGAAGCTAACAATGGAAATATCTCTTTTTCTCCACTAACATTCTACCTTAAAATAATGACTATTTTTCATTATGTCCAAAATCTGAGATCATATATATACATGGTATGTGTTCTCTCCATCCTGAGTCTTGAGTCTTTCTTTGCACGTGTGGTCCATTTTCCGGAAGGCTCTCTCAACTCCACATTCTGTCCAAGAAGCACACTGTGGTAGACCATTGGTGAATTGGCAGACCTAGTATTGATGCCCATATGTGGCCCCATGCCGATGCTGGTTTTGCCACATAACTCGCTTTGACCAATGGGACATTGGCAAATTTGATAATACCAGAGGCTTGATAAATATTTGTTCATTGAGACTTATCTTGTTGGAACACTCCTTCTTGGAACTCCACAGCCATTCTGTGAGGAAGCCCAAAGAGCCGTGAGGAAAGGTCCTTGGGGAGGAAAGGGACAGGGACAAGGGTGCATTCAGACAAGTGGTTCTCAAGCTGGCATGATTTTACTCCTTAGGAGACACTTGGCAATGTCTGCAGAGACCCCATTGTCACAACCGGTGGGAAGGTGCTATTGACATCTCGTGGGTAGAGGCCAGGGATGTCACTAAACATCCCCCAATGAGCAGGACAAGGAATTACCCAGCCCAAATGTCAGTAGTGCCAAGGTAGAGAAACCTGCTCTGGACCAAGGTTTTGTCCCAACAACCTGGGTCCTTTGGGTCAAAGATAAAGGGCTTTGGAGAAAAAGTGCACTTGAACGAGCTCACCTACATCTGTTCTTTAAAGCCCACACATATACCAGGGATGGGCTTCTGGGCAGTCTGCTACTTGTGATTTTAGATGATCCCAGTGGCACATTCCTCCTTGTTTACCCTCAGCATTCGAGCCTAATACCTTACCAAAGTGTTGAACCAACGACCATTTGGTAAGTTGCCCCCAACTAGATCTTGCTTCTCCCTCGTAGTATTGATGTCACAGTTTGTGAGGATTCAACCCTAGCTTCCAAATCCCTGACCATTAACATACTCAGAGACCAGGGGCTTTAACTTCTATTGTGTGATAGAGTCCATCAGTTTCATTAGCCAAGAACCATGGTCCTGCATGCTATCAAGAAGCCACTTTCCGGGTGCCCGGGTGGCTCAGTTGGTTAAGCGACTGCCTTCAGCTCGGGTCATGATCACGGAGACCCGGGATAGAGCCCCACATCGGGCTCTGCAGGAAGCCTGCTTCTCCCTCTCTCACTCCCCCTGCTTGTGTTCCCTTTCTAGCTGTATTTCTGTCTGTCAAATAAATAAATAAAATCTTTTTTAAAAAAAAAAGCCACTTTCCCCCTAAAAAGAACATGTATATAGCTTGTCTACGAGAAAAATTTTAAGGACATAAAAATTATAGTAAATATTGTTAGTAGAAAATTTTATTAGGAGAGTTTAAAAATAATTACATTAGCAAACTCATTCAATAAAAATTTTAGACATACGGTTGAGTATCAGTATAAATCTCATTGCTATGGTAATTAACTGGAAAGCACATAGATTATAAATCATTGCAAGTAGGGTTGTTTTTTTTTTTCTTTTTTAATAATAGAGGACATACACGTCTCCAGGAAGAATGAGTACCGGGCAGAAATGCTGCTGGAATTGGTGGGTTTGGACAGCTTTTTGGTAAGCAGACAGATTCGAGAGTTTAAATACTTGATGCGCTAGGTAATCAAATTTGAAAAGTACATGGACCCAGATGAAAAGTCCCGATTACATGAATAATCCCAGGAATCCCCCAAATCCCAATAATATGAAATCAGGTTTACAGTGGGCTACAACCCACCTGCAGGTGACCTTCAGTGTGGATGGGGGGCCCACTCTTGGCAATGGTAGGTAAAACCCATCCGCTTATCTGACCTGTTTAATGTGTTGTCATTGAGAAGCATTAAATTGGCCAGCATCACTAACACACGGGTCCTCCATTCTCACGGAATATGTTCTTTTCCCCTACATTTGATTTGTGCACAGGACTGCATTTGCTTGAGAAAACCTTTTTTGCTCCAGTCTGTGGGGAGGAAAGGGAAGACGGGGGGGGGGGGGGGGGGGGGGGACACGGACACGACGGGACACGGGACACGACTCCGGGCTACGGAGAGCCCTGGCAGGGTGGGGTGGGAGGAGGACATGACACCACCTGGTGGGAGTAGGGCCGCTGGGGGTGAGATTCCCCCGGGTGAGGCAAAAAGTTGCAAAACTGGCCTGATTACCTACCAATGAGGAATCGGGAGGGACTTGGTTTGATCAGTTTCACCATCACCATGGAGAGCAACCTTGTCCCTCCATCTGCTGCCTGGGCTCAGATGGCCACGGGCATTGCGGCTTTTTCAAGGACACGGGGCCATTCTGTCGTTCAGGCATCAGCGAATTTTGATTAAGGACTAGATAGCAAATAATTTAGGCTTCGTGAGCCACGAAGCAAAATGGAGAGGTTATTATGAAGGTACTTACATAACGAGAGAACACAAATTTTCACAATATTTTTATTGACAAAATATAATAATTTCGTACAACTTCTTGCAGTACACACCTACTGATGAGAAGAAAGGGTTTTTTTGAAGGGGATACTCCTTTTTCTTAATTGGGTTGCGAACGTAGTACAGCTATAGATCACACAGATTGCAAGTATTCACGTGTAAGAACAATGCTTAGCTCCGTGGTACAAACAGGCAGTGCTGTGGCTCTGGCCCGCGGGCCACAGTTTTCGAGACCCTCGTAGTGGCTCACCAATCATCTGCAGTGGGTTTGGGGGTATTCCGGGTTGGGGGGGCTGCTCCTGGTTGCTAGGCACGTGCGTGGCCTCTTCCTGCACCCTCCCTCGGTGCCCAGTTAAGCTGGTACATCCGCCCGCCCTCTTCAGGGAGGGCAGAAAGGTCAAAAATGGGGCCGAGAGCGCTCCCTCTTCAGCCCCTCCTCCCTCCGCTCCGCCCCCTCCAGCTCCTCCTTCCTCCCGGTCTCCCCGCGGCTCTTTCCCGCTCCTCCGCCCCCTCAGCTCCGCCAAGCCCCGCCCCCTATAGCCCCGCCCCGACTCCGCCCCCTTCAGCTCCCTTCCACTCCGCTCCTCCTTTGGTCGACAGCCGCGCTTTCCCGCTCGCGTCGCAGCCTCCGGTGCCACCGCCGTCTCCGCCATGCCCAACATCGTGCTCTTTAGCGGCAGCTCGCACCAGGACCTGTCCCAGCGCGTGGCCGACCGGCTGGGCCTGGAGCTGGGCAAGGTGGTCACTAAGAAGTTCAGCAACCAGGAGACCAGGTGGGGGCCGCGCCGGCGGCCGGGCCGGGCGGGGGAAGGCGCTGGGCGCGCGGCTGCGGGGCCGGGCGGGGACCGTCGCCCGCCCGGGACCACTCCGCGGCCGCCCGCTCCCCCTTCCGGGGCGGGACGGCCACGACGCGGCCTCCGCGCCACCGCTGCGGCGCCCGGGAGACGCGGAGGAGGGCGGCCCCTGGCCCGGAAGGGCGACCTCGGGGCGGTCACAGCGTCGAGGAGAGGTGGGCGCAGGCCGGTGGGAACCGCCTCGGTGCGGGGCACGCGGCGAGGGACGTCCCTGGCTGTGCTCGGCCGGTTTCCCCGGCCCCCTCCAGGCAGGTCCCAAACCCCGGGCGTGCGGGGGACGGCTCCGCCCACGTCCCCAGCCCCGGCGGCGCACTGCATTCACCTGGGGTCGTTTAGAAAGCCGCTTCCCCTCCCCGCCCCGGAGCGTCGGATCCCGCGGGCTCGGTGGGAATCTGCGTTTTCAGAGCCGGCAGGTGACTCCCCAGCAGCCTGGGCGCGGACCCTTGGTGGAGCCGAGGGAGTGTTTGTGCGGAGCGTTCGAAGAGAGCCGAGCGCCCGAGCGCACGTGCTGGTTCCCGTGGGCTTCCTCTAATTTTTCTGCCTCAAAGGTGATAGACTTTTCTTCATCTTCGTAGTTGTGGGACTGCTGTGTCCGGCCGCAGGGCCCTGGCCCAGCGTAACGGCCACCCGTATCTCAGGTCCAGGAGCCGTGGTCGCCTCCGTTCAGTGAGGGCGGGCTGGTTCCCCCCCGCCCCCGCTCCGAGGAACGGGACGGGGGCTCCGTTTTCCACCTGCCTCAGTCTACAGAGCTCTTTGACCGGTTTCAAGTGGGTCTCCTTTTTAGCTCTCTGCCTTTAGCGTCCAGCACTGTACGCAGTTGCTGATCATTTTTATATCTGGCAGAGGTCCAAAACAACCAACACTTTCAACAAGTGTGGGAACAATCGGTGTGAGCTACCAAAATGGCCACAAAACCATCTGTACTTCCCACCATTTTGAAAATGAACTTGAAATGGATCGTGGACGCGAATGGGAAGGAAACATTTGTAGAAGAAAACCTGGATGACTTGGATCAGTCAAAAATTTCTTAGATGCTGAGGAGTTAGATTCGTACATATGGGGAGGATGGTGTTTGTTGAGTCAGCTTTATAGGATCTGTGAAGCCCTTCTTCTAGGTGGGAAATCACTGTACATACATAGTCCTGTTGAAAATGTAAGTGAAGAAACGTTTGTGAACGATTAATAGGCACTGCGCCTGCCCGGTGGCCTTGAGCCCAGCATTTCCGCTTTGGAGTTCAATACAGGAGTCTGGAAGCTCAGTGGAGGGCTCTGGAAAAGGGTAGCTAGCAAGGTTTCGATGTAATATTTTGCCAGTCCTGTTCAAGTTTCAGTAGCGGTAACATGAGTGGGATAATAATTTTTGCTCAGGAGGTGGTGTCGTGTAAGCAGAGGAGAAATTTCTGGGTGAAGTGGATTTGGAAAGCAGATATTTTGGCCCTCCATTCTTTCCGGGCAACGCCATCCCTTGTTCCCGGAGCACAGGTGATCGCAGACGTCCACTGCAAAGTCATTGTTGGATTTCTGCTCAAAATAGTGTGTGGACCTTTCAGTGAAACTCATTGGGATCTTGAAATACGATTGTATGTTTAACTCAATTTTATTTGGTTCCGAGTATTTTATAACCACCACCGGCTATCTAGAAATCATGAGGTCTCAACCATTCAACATGAAGTCTGGGAATCGATTATATAGCTACATTATCTTTGTTTGTTTGTTTTTTGCCTTTGTGTGTGTGTGTTTGGTGTTTTGTTTTTAACCATTCACTCTTCGAAGATTTTATTTATTTATTTATTTATTTATTTAGAGCGAGCATGTGCTCTAGAGCTCACGTGAGCCGGGGGAGGGGCAGAGGGAGAAAGAATCTCAAGCCGGCTCTGAGCTGAGCCCAGAGCCCGATGCGGAGCTCAATTCCAAGTCCCAGAGATCATGATTTGAGCCGAAATTAAGGGTCGGACACTCCAGTGACTGAGTCACCCGAGCGCCCCCGTTTTGTTTTTTAAGTAATCTCTGTGCCCAAAGGAAGGGCTTGAACTCACGACCATGAGATCAAGACCACATGTTCCCGACGAGCCAGCCAGGTTGCCTCAACGTCATGTTTTTATTATTTAGAATATTACAGGTTCGCTTCCTGGCTTTTCTCTTTCCCATGAACTGTGTAGGTCCAGAGGTTGGTTTTTACAAACAGTCCTCTCTGTACTAGGTTTGTACTAATGATCTGGTTTTTACTGTGTGGTCCTAGAGATGAGAAATGGGGTAAAATAAAGAGAAATTGATTTAGTTCATGTAAGAGGCCCCTTTTTGAACCTCTCCCTGAGCAAGGACCAGAAATCTGCTTTGATGTCTCCTGGTCATCACTCCTTCCATTCCCCACTTTTTTTTTTTAAGTTTTGATTTTTTTTTTTTAAAGGTTTTATTTGGGGCGCCTGGGTGGCTCAGTTGGTTGAGCGACTGCCTTCGGCTCAGGTCATGATCCCGGAGACCCGGGATCGAGCCCCACATCGGGCTCCCTGCTCGGCGGGAAGCCTGCTTCTCCCTCTCTCACTCCCCCTGCTTGTGTTCCCTCTCTAGCTGTGTTTGGCAGAGAAAAACTGTGTAATGGCATCTGGGACGGTTCCTTGGGGCTGGAGGGTCTACCCGGGAGATGGCTCGCTCCCCACGGGGCTGCTTGAGCTTCCTTCCAGCAGGGAGGACAGGAAGTGGAAGCTGCTGCTCTGGTAAGGGCTGGGCCCTGACGTTGGTGCCTTGTCACTTCTGTTGTTCAGCAGAGCCCTCCCAAATCCGAGGGAAGGGGAACATAGACTCCACACTTTTTTTTTTTTTAATTTAGAGAGCGAGTGTGTGGTGCAGGTGAGCAGGCAAGCAAGGGAAGGGCAGAGGCAGAGGGAGGGAGCATGTCAAGCAGACTTCTACTGAGTGTAGAGCCTGATGTGGGGCTTGATCTCACCACCCTGAGATCATGATCTGAGCCAAAACGAAGAGTTGGATGCTTAAGCAACTGAGCCACCCAGGTGCTCCTAGACTCCACTACTTTCTTTCTTTCTTTCTTTCTTTCTTCCTTTTTCCCTTCCTTCCTTCCTTCCTCCTTTCCTTTCCTCCCTCCCTTCTCTCCCTCCCTCCTCTCACTCCCTCCCTCCTCTCCCTGTCTTTCCTTTCTTTCTGTCTTTCATTCATTCCTTTCTTTATTTACTTGAAAGAGAGTTTGCACAGAGGAGGAGAGGGACAGGCAGGCTCCGTGCTGAGCAGGGAGCCCAATGCAGGACTTGATCCCAGGACTCTGGGATCATGACCTGAGCCAAAGGCAGATGCTTAACCGACTGAGCCACCCAGGCGCCCCTGGACTCCACTTCCTGATGGGAAAAGTTATAAAGCATCTGCAGCCGTCTTTTAATTACCACACCCATTCATTGTTGAGTCAGATAAACTCATCTGCCTTCTGACTTGGGGATCTGTGAAGATTCTTCATCCGAACAGCAAAAGGATGCTGCCTTCTGGCACAATTTTTAAAAGACCCTACAGGAAAGATCAGTCGTGATCATCTTTACAGTAGAAGCAGGAATAGCTTTGGGGAGAAGGGTTTCCATGGCGATAGGACTTTCCAACCTCTGCTGCACTGCTAATCATAAGGGGACTGAAGTTCCTGAAGAAAAACAGGCCAAAGAGCAGGTCTTTGGGGATAAACAGTCCTAACAGCAGAGGCTGGCAGATTTGCTCTGTAACAGGCATTCCCTGGCCTTCCTCAGCTGGGAGAGGCTGCCTGCAGTCCTTGGGGTCTTCTTGCATCTTCAAAGCCAACAACATAGCCCCTCTCCCACCCTGCTTCAGACCTCCTATCTCTTTCTCTGACCTTTTTTGTCTTCCTGTCCCATTTAAAGGACCCTCGCGATTGCACTGGGCCAGCTTGAATAACCCCAGGAAATCTCTCTGTTTTAAGGTCAGCTGCTCAATAACCTTCATTCTGTCTGCCCACTTGTTTCCTCTCTGCCATGTCACTGACCTAGTCAGAGGTTCTGGGGCTGAGGGCATAGAGTTGTTTGTGAGATACACCAGGGAATTACGTTGAGCTCCTTAGAACTCAGAATAGGAGGGGGCATATAGAATTCTGTCTCTCTCTTCGCGAGGGTGCTGTTCCGCTCTTTATGTTCATAGCAGAGAACACCCTAAAGTCTGATGCCCTGTTACCAAAACTCACTTTCAGGTCAGTTCGACTTGAGAAACTTCATTTTTGTGTTCTAATTATTCTAGCTGAAGTTGGGTAGAAGCTTCTGTTGATGCATGATGTCCGAAATGTCGACTCATTTTCAGGTTGTGTTAGAAATAATCGGCTCTGTGATAAAGCAGGATCATTGGGCGTATAATTGGCTTCTGATAGTAGAAGAGATAAGGGTAATTATTTACGTACCTGACTTGTAATTTTAAAGTAAGAGTCATTATATTTCTTTTTAGGGCGAGCCCATTTATAGCCTGTCTTAGTGTAATGTGACATGTGCTTTCCTAGTAATCATCACGCTGTGCAAAATCATCCAATAAAAAAGCACAAGGTTTATGGGAATACGGGGGTTGGGGGCACAGCACTCAAACTTCTTCAGTAACTTACTTGAAAAAGATGGGAATACAATAGAAATGGTAAAACAACACACGTATTACAGGTCTAAAACATAGTGGGTCACCTGGGTGGCTCAGTCGGTTAAGCGTCTGCCTTCAGCTCAGGTCATGATCCTGGGGCCCCTGGATCGAGCCCCGCATTGGGCTCCCTGCTTGTGCTCTCTCTCTCAAATAAATACATCTTAAAAAAAAAAAAAAAGGTAAACACTAGTAAGTATGACACTTGCCACTGAAAAAGACCTGTAGCTTCCTTGTGGAAATGGGTCTTGGAAGGGCTATAGGTTTTGGGTTCTTGTGAGGCGAAGGAGGGAGGGTGATCTGTGCCCTGCAGTTTTCTGCATTCCCATCTCCCGGTGAAAGGTGGGGTGGAAGCAGATGCAGTTGTTCTCGTTGTTGTTGTGGAACAACGTAGCACAGCTGCAGGTCTCCTTGGTTCTTGGCAATATTCCGGAAATGACCTGTCCCGGCACATAGCATTATTTCCCTTTTCTTCCCATGGGGAGGTACGTGCCAGGGATGCCAGGGATGGGCTGGCTTGCTCTCGTGTTGAACACTCAGTGTTCTCTGCCCAAAACACAGAAACTTTCCAACGTGCAACAATTTTCAAAGACTTTTGAAGCTCCTCTAGAGCTGCCAATGAGCAAAACAAGTACAGCAAGAAAGAGGACACAGAAAATGGGAAACTCAGTCCTGGGGATGGGGGAGCGGTGGGATTCCTTCACCCCCCCCCCATCTCGGGGGCATCTGTGCAGAGGCAGAAGAACCTGGGGCAGCCAGTGGCGGGAGAAGACACGGGCAGGGCAGTGAGCTGGAGGTTGCCCTGGTGTCCTCCGACCGGGCGCGAATGTAGAGGTCAGCCCAGTGTTTCTGCTGGAATGTGTCTTCGCTACTTAGAAAGCTTAGCAGGTGCAAAGGTAGGGTAATGGCCTCCAGGAAAGATCACCAAAAAGCTATGTGTAAGAGGGAAATCTGACCTTGGATTTAAGTTTGCTTTACGGCTTAGCTCCGAATAGCACTACGGAGTAAAAAGTAGCCGTTGGGTTAGAAGATTGATGTACTTCGGGATGGCAGTGAGAGCAGAAGGCTGCAGCGGGTGGGGGCGATGGGGGGCGTGGTGTGGGGATTAGGTCGGTCCTCCTCTTCATAGCAAGAAGTCAGCACTTGATGCTGAAAATGAAAACTCAAGAGGAAGCAATAGAAACATACTAAAGGTAAAACTTAGTATACCGCTTAGCAGAAAGAAGTTAATATAACAGGACTGAAACACATTTCCAAGGAGCATAGAAGATCCCCTCCTGTATGAAAAAGCTCGGCTTGTGAGGTGGTCCTCAGCGGACGTTTGGGAACCTTGTTTTTGCCAGGGTTTCCCCCCGCCCCGCCTTCCCAGATAGAAACAGCTCACTCTGCCTAACTGCACAGACGATGTGGTTAATGTGGAACCCCTGGGGATCGGGGATCTGGGATCTTGGCCCGGGCCAGGCAGATGGAGCCCACGTGACCACCAGTGCCACCCTGCCCCCAGTACGAGCCTGGGCACCGATGAGCCTCCTTGGTGGACAGCACCTCGGACATACCGTCACCGCGTGTGACTGGGGGAATGAAGCCCAGCCCGTGCCACTTGGAAGCTTGCACCTGGTTGCCCGCGAACTTTGCTCCTCTGCCGTTTTCCCTTTGCCCGTTTTGCTCTATATCCTTTGGCTGTGGGAAATCAGAGCCTCGAGGGCCGCTGTACCGTGAATCCTACCCCCACCCCCACCCCCCGGTGGTGCTCCAGGGGGCCTCCAAGAGGCAGGCGGACTTCACCGTTAGCAGATGGCCTTTTTCTTTTCCTAGCGTCGAGATCGGTGAAAGCGTGAGGGGCGAAGATGTCTACATCATCCAGAGTGGCTGCGGGGAGATCAACGACAACCTGATGGAGCTCCTTATCATGATCAACGCCTGCAAGATCGCCTCATCGTCCAGGGTGACCGCCGTGATCCCGTGTTTTCCGTACGCCCGACAGGATAAGAAGGACAAGGTAGGAGACTTGGGTCGCGTTGGCAGAACCGGTTCTGGGGTAACATCTATCCTTTTTTTTCCCCCTTACATATTACCTTAGACTATTCTGGGAAAATGTTCGCTTTCTATTTTAATGATCGAGTAAGTAAGCCTTCTCATCTTGGCTTTTCAAAGGTTTGTCTTTGGACTAGCCATCGTGTTCATATTTATAAATAGAGATACAGACAAGGCATGTGTTTCCAGGTCTTTTTTTTTTTAAAAGATTTTATTTATTTGACAGAGAGAAACACAGCCAGAGAGGGAACACAAGCAGGGGGAGTGAGAAAGGGAGAAGCAGGCTTCCCACTGAGCAGGGAGTCCGATGTGAGACTCGATCCCAGGTCTCCAGGATCATGACCTGAGCCGAAGGCAGTCGCTTAACCAACTGAGCCACTCAGGCGCCCCTGTTTCCAGGTCTTATGATAGCATACAGCCCTGGTGATGAAATTATTGTGTGTCTTTATGGTGGTGGATAGAACTGAATGCTACCCCCCACCTCCCCACGCCTCCGTGAGTACATTAAACTGGGAAAGTGGAATCAGATCACTGGACTCTATCAATGCTAGTATCTTGGTTGTGATTCTATGCTGTAGTTTTGCAAATGTTACCACGAGGGGGAAACTGGGTAAAGGCCACAACCAGATCTCTGAATTGTTTCTTACAACTGCAAAGGAATCTACACATCTCTCAAAAGAAGAAAATTCATTAAAAAAAAAAAAATACTGTTAACCTCTTTTTAACCTTTCAAGAAGAGCCAAGTTTAATACTGTTGACTTCTTCTTTTAGCGACAGTAGCACTGTAGGAGGCTGTGTGAGTTTCTAGAAGAAATTAAAATAGTCCTCGCCTTCGTGAAAAATCAGAGAAGTTGGGATTTGAGGGGAGCTTTGGAGGGGATTGTATTCGTTTGCTTGGGCTGGTGTAACAGATCCATGGGCGGCTTGAAACAAGAGGAAGCTGTTCTGCCACGATTTGGGGGCCAGGCATTGGAAAATGGTGTCATGAGGGCCGTGGCCGTGCTCCTTGTGAAGACCCTGGGGGGGGACGGGACGCCTTCTTTGCTGCTTCTGGTTTCTGGCGGCTCCCTGGCTTCTAGTAGCATCACTCTCATCTCTGCCTCTCCTCAGGTGGTCTTCTTCCCTGTGTCTCTGTGTGCCCTTCCCTCTTTTGTAAAAGGACAGTCAGTGGATTCGGGCCCACCCTAAGCCGGACACCCTCTTTTCAAATGAGTTCGCATTCTGAGGTTCTGGGTGCATGCGTTTTGGGAGGGGGGCTATCACTCAAACCACGATAGCGATGGGCTCTTAAACTGTTACCTGCTTTATGTCCTTGTGGCTAGAGGTTCATCAGGTTCTCCGTGAATCCTTCTGGTTGACAAGACACATGGCTGTTCACAAGTTACCCCGGTACACCTCTGTTTATCTTCCTGATTCGTTTTCTGAGACAACACACATTTCCAACAGCACACAAGATTCCCTTCTATATAAAAAGAAAACTCCGTTTATAAATTTGATTTCCTATACATCATGGCTCGCCTAAATTTTAATGCCTCTTCTGGTGCGATTCCTAGACCCCATGCTGAACACAGCTGTCAGTTAATTTCTCCCTAGAAATGTGATCACCAGAACTCCAGTCTGCAGTTGAGTTATGATTTAGCCTGTATAGATTAGACGGGGTTGGCAGACTTTCTCTAAAGGGGTGTATGGTCTCTGTGGCAGCGGCTAAACTCTGGTGTATCTCAGAGACACAGATGATATGTAAATGATGGGTGTGGCTGTATTCCAATGAAAGTTTTATGTATGGACAGTGAAATGTGAATTTCATGTAATTGGCACGGAGGTTGCCATGAAGCACATAACCTCCCCCTTGTTATTTAGGGAGCATTTTTTATTCTAATTTGATTGGGAAGTTTTCTGTGCATTTTTAGCTCCAGAATTTCCATTGATTTTTGTCCCATCAGCACGATCTGTTGTCCCATTTGTGTGTGTCATAGGACTGTTGAACATCGTCATTTCTGTGCGTGTCCTAAAGGAGCTGGTGGTACCCTGTGCTTTCTTTTCTGTGTAGCAAGAGGCATACCGGGTTCTGTATTCTTTCATTTGCCATCAGGTTCTCCTTTTACTTCTGGTAACTTTGTATCTTCTTGAGTAACTGATTTCCTTTTACTATTCCATGGCCCCTGTCCCAGGCCCCCTGCCCCCCCCAACCCACCTCAGGACGGGATCCTTAACTTTTCCTTAACTGATGGCAGCAGAGACTCCTAAGGTTTTTGTTTGCAAGCATCCAATCTGCAGTTCCCTGTTTCTAAGGCAGTATTTTCAAACGTCGTTGCTCATGTTTATTCCTGATGAGGACTTTGTCCTGCAGAGAACGGAGCCGTGCTTAGCCCTGGCCCTTCGTGGGGACCCGTCTCCCGCATTAGGGGGAATGTGGCCGCACCCTGGCCCCTGGCCGCTGCTTCTCACTTGCTCTTCGCCCCGCTTCCTGTTGTCGATCATTTGGGCGGGTATTCCTTTTGGGGACCTTTTGAGCACCTGTCTCTTTCTTTCCTTTCATTCTTTCCGAATCACTTTGCTCTAAGCGTTTCTTGGAAACAACCTGGTAGATGTTTTTAGTGTTTAACCCCCATCAGACAATTCCAGACTTGGGAGCTTAACTGCTGATGGATGAGATAAGACGTTCATTGCCAAGGAGGCAGGGAGGTGGACCCCGGGCTGAGAGGCCACACCGATAGCGACAGAGGGAGGCCTGAGGGCAGAAACTGTGTGGCTGATTGTCAGAGAACACTGATGGGAAGAGGAGTGGTGGGGGGCCCTGTGTTGTTTGGGTTGCTGCTGTAATAAATGACTAAACGGTGGGAAGGGGGCGGTGGTGCTTACTTAGAACGACATTCTGGAGGCCAGGGGTCAAAAATTATGGTGTGGCAGAGCCAGGTGTGTCTGGAGGTCTCCTTCCCGCCTCTGCAGCTTCTAGAGGCTGCCTTGTTCCTTCGCTTGACGCTGTATCCCTCCAAGCTCTGTGTCTTCACTTGGCTTCTTACCTCTGTAAAATCTCCCTCTTAATGGAGGGATGGAGGCCCGCATCTTGCTCTCTGCTCAGCAGGGAGCCTGTTTCCTCCACTCTCTGCCTGCCTCTCTGCCTGCTTGTGTTCTCTCTCTCTGTCAAATAAATAAATAAAATCTTAAAAAAAAAAGTGAGTATAACAAGGGATTTAGTAAGTGCTTAACAGAGATGGCCTGAGCTGGTGAGCAACCTATGTTTATCAGTAACTGGGCTGATATGAGACCCAGAATGAGGGGAAAATCCTTCTTCCCCCTTCTGTGCTCCGCTTAGGTAGGCTAAAGGCCATGCAGTGTTTCAGTGTGACCAGAAGGCATGCTCCACACTTGCTGTCTGGGCTTAGAAAGGAAAGCCTCCTCAGCCCCAGGAGGAACCCAGGGCAGCATCCCCCCGGCACATCCGCCCCCAACCCGGGTTTCTCTTGTCCTGCTCTTTCCCCCCGGGACCGTGCTGCCTCTGATGTCTGAGACACAGTGAGACTCAGTGTAACTGACCTAATCCGAGTTACCTGCAAAGAAGCCCAGAAAAACCTAGAGCCTTTTAACCATATTCAAAACCTGCTTCATTATTTTGAATCTTACTGCTCCTTTGTAAGCAAGGCCCACACATCTGTAAAATTTTATTTTTGGCTTCGTTGGTATATGCGAGAAACCGGGGTCTAGTTCTGACGGTGAATGAGTGGTTTCATAAATCATGACACCTTAGCACATGCAGTCCTGACCCAGAGGAAGGAAGGTGACGTACTGTGGATCATAAAACACGCGGTGTGTAGCGTCATCTGAGCTTTGGAAACAAGCCAACTCAGGTTTGAATCTCAGCATCGTGATTCACTCAGCTTGTCCTTTGTAACAGTAGCTTAAACTCTGTGTGTTTAGTTTTCCCATCTGTAAGATTCAGGACGCCTTTGCTACTGTTTCCAAAGTGCTCAGCATATAATAGACACATGGATAGGCAGACTTTTTCCAAGAAGAGCCCGGTGTCAGATTTTTAGACTTGGTAGACCCCCAGATCTCTTGGACTAGGTCTGCTGCACCGTTCTGGCATGAAAGCAGCCATACATGATGTGTAAGTGAAGGGGTGTCTGTGTACCAGTAGAATTTTATTTATGAACGTGGGAATGGGAATTTCTTTCTTTTTATTTATTATTTTTTAAAGATTTTATTTATTTATTCAATAGAGAGAGCACGCACACAAGCAGAGGGAGTGGCAGAGAGAGAGAGAAGCAGGTCCTCTGCCGAGCAGGGAGCCTGATGTGGGGCTGGATCCCAGGACCCTGGGACCATGACCTGAGTTGAAGGCAGACGCTCAACCAACTGAGCCACCCAGGCGCCCCACCTTTTTTTTTTTTTTTTTTTTTTTAAGATTTTATATATTTATTTGCAAGAGACAGAGAGCACAAGTGGTGTGGGGGGTAGAGGCAGAGGCAGGTGGAGAAGCAGGCTCCCTGCTAACGCGGGGCTTGAACCCAGGACTCCGGGATGGTGAGCTGAATCAAAGGCAGACGCTTAACCGACTGAGCCACCCTGGCGCCCCCGGAATAGGAATTTCTTACCTTTTCCAAATGTCACAAAATGTTCGTTTGTTTTTCAGCCTCTGAAAAATATAAAAGCCATTCTTAGCTCACAGCTTATACAGAAACACACCACAGGCTGGGTTTATCTCGGCGCCCATGCCTGGCCGATGCCTGCCGCCATTGGTCGTGCTCAGTGGTACAAAAGTATGAGGGTAGAGGACTTCTAGATTTTTCTAGTCATTTTCAAGGTTAGGTTCTTTTCAGTTATCAAATTAAAATTAAAAATTTTTAAAGATTTTTTTTAAATTTGACAGAGAGAGAGATCACAAATAGGCAGAGAGGCAGACAGAGAGAGAGGAGGAAGCAGGCTCCCCGCTGAGCAGAGAGCCCGATGCGGGCCTCGATCCCAGGACCCTGAGATCATGACCTGAGCCGAAGGCAGAGGCTTAACCCACTGAGCCACCCAGGCGCCCTCATTTTATTTTTTAACAGGAAACATTGAGAACATTTGTCCTGACATTGGTTTCTCCAATATTATAAATTTGCATCGAGTAAAGTCTGGAATATCCAGGGAGTCTCCATCATGATTGGGCTGGCTCGCCACATGTTCAGTCTCTCTCTGTTTCATCAGGGGAGCTGAACGTTTTGCTTTTGGTCAATGTGCGTGGATGCTGCCTCTGTGGAAATGTCATACTGATTACTGTCTTAGTGGCTGTGAAGTCAGTTAACTTGCAGATCTTCTTTCCTGTGAGATTCAGTTGGGTCTTGAGCCAAAGTCATGGTACAGAACGCAGATTTGTAAACAAGGTCTGGAGAAGGAAATCCTAAAGATAGGAGTTTAGACACTACCTGTGGTTTGGAGCTCGGAAGCAGGAAATGCTGGATGCTTCGGACGAATGTTTTGTTAATTACAAAATTAGAGGAAGAGCCCCACTTTCATGACCGTTGAGTCAGATTGTATTACAAAGAAGGACCAATTTGTTTTTTTGATTATCCTGAAAGCACGTTAGACCAAATAATTCTCACAGTCACCAAGGCAAATAAGCCTTGAAAACTGCATGTGATTGAGATTCTGTCATTAATTATTTACCGAAGAGCTATGGTATGTAGGGTACTGAGCCATGCGCTGCAGAGGATGTGAAGATATCCAAAACCGGTCGTTTACCACTGAGGGAATGCCTGGTCCTGTTGTGAACTGTGACATCCCTACATCTTGTTTTTAAGGTTTTATTTATTTATTTGACAAAGAGAGATGCAACGAGAGGGGGGAACTCAAGCAGAGGGAGTGAGAGAGGGAGAAGGTGGCTTCCCACCGACCAGGGAGCCCAATTCAGGGCTCCTTCCGAGAACCCTGGGATCATGACGTGACTCGAAGGTAGACGCTTAACCAACTGAGCCACCCAGGTGCCCCAGGGTTGGGGTCTTCTTATCCCAAAGGCAGCGTGGAACAGAACAGGGAGTTAAACGATGAAAACATGAGTTCTAGTATGTAGTTAGTTGAGAAAGTTGAAAAATGTAAAAAAAAAAAATAGAGTATTTTCCCATAATTTCACTTTCTGGAAACATCTACCATTAACGTTTTGGGGTGTTTCTTCTCATTCCTTGTGCGTTGGAAAAAATGCATATGTGAGTGTGTGTTACATATGTATTATTAACCTTACAAGTAAAACTGCCAGTTACTTTACCAGCAAAAGGTAGGTTTTTGTTTTTGTTTTTAAGATTTTATTTATTTGACAGAGAGAAACACAGAGAGGGAACGGAACACAAGCAGGGGGAGTGAGAGAGGGAGAAGCAGGTTTCCCGCCGAGCACGGAGCCCAATGTGGGGCTCAATCCTGGGACTCCGGGATGATGACCTGAGCCGAGGGTAGACGCTTAACCACTGAGCCACTCAGGCGCCACGCAAAAGGTAGATTTATTCGAGAATTTTAAAAAACCATTGGCAAGCCTGGAGGACGAAGGAGAAGGACACTTTTGAAGGAGCAAAGGGGGAAGTTGGGAGGGCTGTTAAGAACTAAAAGGCCATTGGAGAAAACCAGAAGTTTGAAGTATAGTGGCTTTCCATCAGCAGAGCTGATGCCGGGAATGAGGAAAATGTTTCTTCCTTCTACTGGGGTAGTGAAACCGTCTGACTCCACTTTAGTGAGAATTCCCTTACTGATATTCATATCTCCCCCTTCTGATCAACATCTTTCCTCAGAAGCATCACTCACCAATTAGCCGTCAGGTTCTTTTTATGTAGTGGTTTTCTCTTCTCGGTGCCAACGAGGACCTTTCTTGGTTGTTGGGTCTCACGTAGGAAGCATTTCCCACTGAAGTCTGTCTCTTCTCGGGATTGTGAGCACGAAGCTGGCGTCACCTTACTGGGCGTGTCCTTTCTGCAAAAGACGGAGAGACGATACCCAGTCGAAACCAACATGACTGATGCGACTGTATGCTCGTTCTCAACCAGAAATCAAAGTCTGAAAATATTATTGGCTCGTATTTGGATTGAGAGAAGAAAGCAGTGTCATTATCTCAAAAGCACTATTTAGAAGCACGTGTGTTACCACTAACAGTCTCTAAGGTTGCCAATTCAGGAGCTATAAATTTGGATAAGAATCCAGGGTGAGTTCCTAGTATAGGTAAAAGAGACTATCGTGAATTCCAGACCTTGTCGCCCTTCGGAAACGCTCACCAGGTCCTACCGAGGCTGTTCATGTTTGAAAAGGTTTCCCCTTTTTGGCAAGAGATGGGGCAATGCAGATCAAGGGTGTTTTCTTGCCATAAGAGAGACAGAAGCAGCGATGGTGAGGGAAATGTCTACGGGCCGGGTCCAGACAGCTGGGGCAAGCTTTCTGTCCAGATGTTGTTTCATTTCCGGGGAATCTTTGCTTTCACGTCCTCAGGTCTAGTCGGGGGGTGGTGCTTGGTTTTGATGGGCCACGTGGATCCAGGGGTCTGTTCCCTGGGGTTTGGCAGCACAGGGGTCCGTGAGCATTTCCCAATCTGGACCTTTGTGAGATCATTGTCTGCTGGGAGTGCGCAGTGTAGACCTTGCTCTACCAGAGAATGGTGATTTTTTTTTTTTTTTAACAGAAGCAGTTAGACCTTTACCATATAGAAGAGCTCTCTTTTCATCACCTGTGGGTCCAGAGAGGCAGGAGCCAAATGCAGGCTCGTTCTAGGACTATCTCCAAGGGCAAGAGTGCATGAGTTCCAGAGAGGGAAAGATCTGCAATCTAGAAGGGCTCCTGGCCGTACCCTTGGCCAACATATTTGGAGTCTGCACATTTTGCCACTTGAGTCTTAACAGTGTCCTTAGTGCATTCGAGCAGCCCCGAGGATTGAGGATGGTGTGGAAAACGTTTATGTGAAGCCGGCCACAGCGCTCAGACTTGTAGAAGCACCTGACCGCTAAAGTGGGGCCCCAGTCACTGTGTAGGTCAAGAGGGGTTCCCCGGGAAGGGAATCATTTTTTCTGCTGGAATTTTAGTCACAGAAGGGGCACTGGCCTACAAGGGAAGCTTCAGTCTGGTGAGAACACTGACAAGCCATGATGAAAACACACTTGTATCCATGAGATGGGGGGGCGGGGGCTGCATGAAATCCAGGCAGATCAAGATGCAGTATGGAGAGGTTTCCCAGGATTGTATTTTGGACAAGTAGAACATGCAAAACGGATACTTTTGCGGTCTTTTTAAAATATCCCATCAATATCGGTTCACAAATGCTCTCATTTTGTCAGTAGACCCATGGTTTAATGCGTGTGCAGTTGGAAGTAGTGGGATTTGCGGAATTTCTGGTAGGACCGGATGGTTATTTGGTCTAAACCCAAGCTCACTTTCTTTATTGAAACAACGGGGGACGCCTGAGTGGCTCAGTTGGTTAAGCGACTGCCTTCGGCTCAGGTCATGATCCCGGAGACCCGGGATCGAGTCCCACATCGGGCTCCCTGCTTGGCGGGAAGCCTGCTTCTCTCTCTCTCTCACTCCCCCTGCTTGTGTTCCCCTCTCTCGCTGTGTTTCTTGCTATCAAATAAATAAAATCTTAAAAAAAAAAAGAAAGAAAGAAACAACGGTTACTAGATTTCCCGTATTTTTTTCTGAGGCTAGTTTTTGGGCATCTCTGGGCAATTTTTCTAATTTGTCCTTTGAAGGAACATGCCAGGGGTCTGGCTGTCAGTTTCCTTGAGAGCAGCATTTTTTTTTGGTGGAAATATTAGGTCCTTTGACAATGTCTGGGAACCTTCATAGGCAGAACTGCCTGCAAAAGTATGGCACCCAGTTAATTTTGGACATAGGAGCCGTTTTTAATCTTATCCCCTCTGGAGGTAAGGAGACCTCATTGCTGCCATAACATTCCAAAATCCTGAGCGGTCCCAGAGCCACATCGGCTATCGGGGTAAATGTGTGTGGTTTTGCCCTTGGCGAAAATAGAGGCTTGAGTAAGAGCGGGTGACGGAGGCTTGTTGCACTGAGTCGCTAAAGGTAAAGGTGACAAGCCTTAGTGAAAAGTCTGCAGCGGTTAGAGGAGGTCTTCAGCTTGAGGCACTTGTGAAGACAGTGGCAGGAATGGCTCTGAGGCCGAGGGGGATCCCGGGGAAGCCACGGGGTTTGCTAGCTGGCCAGGATCCCCTCCAGCGGGATGTTTGCAGGTGAGCATAACGTCCTTCCCTTAGCTCTTCCATACAAAGAGGAGAAAAAGGCAGGTTGGTAATTAGGACATCTAGGGGGCAGGGGGCTTTTGTGAGACTTTGCTTTCAAGCCCCAGAGGCTGTGCCACGCCCCTCTTTCCAAATCCTAGGGTTAGATTTGTCAGTTTTGAGTAAAGGGAGAAGTTTGGAATCCCAATTTTGACAAGCACCAGCCAGTCCAAGGACGTCTCGTAACTGCCTCTTAGCCGTTAGGTTCTGGGAAATTCAGGTTGCCTCGGAGTCTGCCCGAATCCAAATCGGCTCTGTGTTCTGAGATCACAGACCCTAAATACCAGAGCGGAATTTGAACAAAATGCAGTTTTTCTTTGGAGACTTTGATGTCCCTTTAAGGCCAAAAGTTTTAACATGTGGACGTTGTCTTCCTATGAAAAGCCTTGAGAAGGCGGACAGAAGTGAACTGTGTATCGGTACAGAGTAGAGCCTGCAGAAAACCTTGGGTCCTCCCAATCAGCTTTTCAGCTTTGTGAAAAGTTAAGAAGGACTCTGCGTAACCCTGGGCCATTACTGGCCGGGTATAGTGCCATTTTCCCAAGTGATAAGAATACCGGCCATCCTTACTAACTGGGATACTAAAAAATGCACCAGTAGGTCACGTACAGTGAAGACTTTGCTTTCGGTGGGAATGGATGCTAGTAAGACATGCAGGTTGGGAAGGGACGGGGTGCCAGGGGTTACCAGTTCTTGTACCGTCAGTTCCCTGAACTGCTCGTGTCATTGCTTGACACGAGTGACTCCATCTTGCTCTCTATATCTGTCCTTGGGAACTAAGACTTTGGAAAGGCACCTGAAGCGCTTGCATTTCTAACAGTCTTTCCCCAGTGTCCTCGTTCCTTGAAATAATAGCAGAAACTACTCTTCTGGTTTTGTTTGGGGGCCTTCATTTGCTGGAGCTGAACTTGAAAAATTTTAGTGATCTTTCCTTTAGGTGAGTTATCTAGGGCGTGAGTAAGCTAGTTTATCAGGTTAGTGAAATCTGAAGTGGATGTAGTTTCTCATTCCATCTTGGTCCTTTTAACTAAAAGGGAATTTGGAGCAGTCATTAATAAGCATAGAGTTAAATGTTACCTCGGCAGATTCAGCATCCTAAGGAAGACCAGAATTTTCTTTAAGACAGTTTGGAATTGGTT
Organism: Spilogale gracilis; assembly: GCA_004023965.1. Taxonomy (NCBI): domain Eukaryota; kingdom Metazoa; phylum Chordata; class Mammalia; order Carnivora; family Mephitidae; genus Spilogale; species Spilogale gracilis. The sequence goes on along the minus strand of PITA01008579.1, from coordinate 57,161 downwards.
GTAATAATCACAGACAGATTTCATCAAGCTTTTGTGTGTAAACCTGAATTTTGTTGTGGTCACCAGGCTTATGAAAAGCCATTATAGTTCAGTGGAGATTTCCAGCGAGTTTTCTAGCATCTTGCCAAAAGATAGGGGTCTGTTTCTCTAAATCCTGTTCAGGGTTTTCCCATTGGGTTAGTTTCATCCAGTGTTTGGCCTGGTTCTGGAGAGGAGAGAGCGGAGGGAGCTTCTGAGGAAGGGAAGGTTCTGCAAAAACGATTAGGAGGCCAGCACAGGAGACACGAGGGTACAGAGAAACCGGAAGAAGATGGCACCCCGGGGGTGGGGCCTGAACACAAGGTGGAGAAGAGGCCTCAGAAGCCCGTTTTTCTTTTTAATTGTTTGCCTCATTTAGTTTATAAAGTGTATCTCGAAAAGAGGCAATTCCGGAGCCCTGATAACGTTTGGAAGCTTCAGAATACCAATTAAAATAGAATACCAATTAAAAGTCAGTTTTAGAACTGTGCTTGTTGTCCAATTCAACTTGGAGAAAATTAAGTTCGGAGAGATTGAAAGTTCCCATAACGGCTGTCGAAGTTCTAAATTACTTCTGGTTAAGTCAGTCCATTTATTTATAAATGTGCACATGGAGGGAGCATAGTTTTTAAACATAAAACCGGGGGTCGTGCAGCATGTCTTCAGAGCATCCTGACGACAGGGTCCCATTTCTTAGAGGTTTTTCAGGGACGACCTGATTCCAGAAGGGGAATAGGACCGAAGGCCTTCACAGTTGAGATTGTCACAGTTCCAGTGTAAACAGTCTGAAGTTGAGAAGGAATCAGACCGAAGGCCAGCCTCGTTCTGGGAGAGGCCTTTCACCGCCTTCGTTCTGGCCCCATCCTTAGTTTCTACTTAAGTTTCCCTTCCCAGCTGATCTAACACAGGCCGAAGACCCTGAGGGCATAGCCATCCCCTGAGAGGAAATTACCCCTTGAGCAATGGCTGCTCCAAGCAGGCGAGTTCCCCGCAGTTGACCCAAGGCAAATGATGGGTGGATCTGACCTTCACTGCCCACCTGCCTGTCCCCACATAATCTTTGTCCCACATTTTCCTTACATACACCTAGACCTTTCCCTGGCACTTCGGAGACCGTCTCGGAGACACTGGTTCTGCTCTCTTCCGGGTGTTGGTCTCACTGAAAAAAAGTTCCTTTCCACTTTCCCCACCACTCCTTTCTCTGCCTTTGGATTTTGTTGGCGGCTGATAGCCAAACCTGGTGTGCTGCGGTTTCATTAGCAAGGGTCCCGTTCCTAACAGGAATCACACCGAGAGCAAGCACCGTTCCATGAACAGTCCGAATTGGCCTGAAGGCCAAACGAGTGGTCAGAGATAGAGACAAAAACACAAAACCCCAAAACCGAGGGCTTACATAGAGCCCTAGTAAAGCCTGGAGAGCTTAGATACAAGGCATGAAGCTCAAAATCCAGGAGGAAACTTACCCTGAAAACCCCAGGGTTGTACATAAAGCAGTGACCCCCCCCCCCCAACAGCTCCGGGGTGTGGCAGTTGTTTCCAGCCCCAGGACCTCTCTGGGCCACCTCTGGTCACCAAGCAATGCAGACCTTGGAAGCAGACTTCGCCAATCGACAGGGTTTATTTGGGGACGAAGGAGTTGCAAAGGAGGTGTGCCAGAGGGATGAAGGAGAGGTAGGCTTTTGAAGGTGAGAAGGGGGAGGTTGGGAGGGGTGTTAGGAACGAAAAGTCCCTCAGAGGAACCTAGGAGTTCAGAGTGTGGGGGCTTCTCGCTGGCTGAGCTGTTCCCTGGGGCCCGACGATAGCACCTCGTCCTCCTGCTGGAATAGTAGACTGGTACCCTAGGGCAGGGTCAGGTCCGCCGCTTCCTGTTGGGTCTGCAATGCACTAGGAGTTGGGAGGGCCTGAGAGCTCCCCCTCCCGGAGCCTGCAGACTCCATTAGTGAGGGTTCCCATTGCTAATGTTCACAGTATATTCTAAGGTAATAGGTTTATTTTGGGTTTTTTTTTGGTTTTTTGGTTTTTTTGGTGAAGTATGGTGTGTTAAGAGGAAATACAAATGCTCTCTTAGCATCATGGCATAATTCCTTTCCGTGTGTGTTTTTATGAATATACTCGTGCATGTAATAGGGGTCATGTCTTAGGATTGTGAATGAAATTTCTTTGTGAAACCACAGATGTAGTTGATGACATTGAAGGAGTCTGAATGATATCTTTTCAGCTTACGTATGTATTTTTGGGGTGGCGTATGAGAACATTGCAGCTTTACGGTGAAATGCTGACCTCTTTTCCTAGGTTTCGTCTATATCTGTGTAGTCTCTTAAATATATATATATTTTTATATAGACCATTATTGTCCAGGATTTATGATGTAGAAGCTAAAGCTGTGGAGAAATCAGGGAATTTTAAAGAGGATACAGTGCCAGTAAATCACGTCGCGTCCTTTCTTGAAACACCAAATTCTCGATCCCGGACTGCTGCCCGTGGCCACGCTGGACTTCTTTCAGTCCCTGGATGTGACCTGCTGGCCTCAGTGCTCTCCCCTCTGCTAGCCACACCTGAAAAGCAGTTTCCTCAAAGGAGGGCCTCTGATTACCAGTCTCTTGAAACTCCATGCCCTTCATGCTGTCCTCTCTCTGGTACCTCGTGTTCTTCGCACCTATCACTGTTTCCGTGGTACAGTTTGTGGTGTCAGGTGTGTATGTGTTGGTTTTGCTTCTTTGTATTTGTTCTCTCTATCCAGTGTCAAACACGTTGTCTTGCAGCAGTATATGTAAGTAGTAAATATTGGGCGAATAAAATGGAATGAATATTTTTTATTCTAATGTAATTTTCTTGTTCCTAATAGTAATTTGAAGTATTAAAGTTTTAAATGACTTAGGTTAATTTTGTTAACATTCTCTCTTCCCTTCTCTTTTCTTGTTACAAAATCTGTGTCTTTATTTTTTAGAGTCGTGCTCCGATTTCTGCGAAACTTGTGGCCAATATGCTCTCGGTTGCTGGGGCCGATCACATCATCACCATGGACCTGCATGCCTCCCAGATCCAGGTTCCAGCATTTTCTTTCTTGTCCTTGGTTGTGATCGGGGGCTGAATGCAAGTGGTCAGATCCTGACTCTGTTAAGTTAAATTGTTTTCGAAGTGGGTCACGTGATTGGTGTTTGAGTTTGTGTGTGGTTGCTGCGTTGCATTTTCAGCTTTACTGGACTTGGAAATATAGTTTAATACATAGTGTGTATATATAAAAATATATATAATACAGTTTAATAGTTCTTTTGGGGGGGAATGGCTTCTTGGTGGTAAACTTCGTAATTCCATCTCAATTTCTCAAAGATAATCAGAATGGCAGGTTGTCGTGTATGGTTTTGTGACCTTCCTAAACTTGGTTCCTTCATCTGAACAGGCCCGGTTACATTGTGCCCACTCTGTGATACAATGTGAAGAAGCATTTGGCCTACTTATCTGTCTTTTGATTTAATTCTGTTAAAATTCAGAAAAGGGAGTCTGTTGAAAAGACTTCTTTTGAATAGAAAATTCGAAATTTATGTAACAAAAGAGGGTATCTTGTTTTTAAAAAAAAAAAAAAAAAGGCAGACTGTGTAGTGTGGCCCTGACTTCTCCCCTTAGGGTTTCTTTGACATCCCGGTGGATAATTTGTACGCGGAGCCTGCGGTTCTACAGTGGATTCGGGAGAACATTGCTGAGTGGAGGAACTGTATCATCGTGTCACCTGACGCTGGGGGAGCCAAAAGGTAGCCTGAATGCACTGTGGTTTTTCTTACTGTCTTTTTTTTTTTTTTTCATTATATAAGGAAGTATGTTTTAAATAGCTTAACACTATATTTTGTAAATGGACAAGTAAGGGGATTCTAGCCTTCACCTGCAGAGCAGAGAGCTGTCCTTTTCATTAACATGCCATTGTTCACATAAGAAACACAGGTACGGGGGCGCCTGGGTGGCTCAGTTGGTTAAGCGACTGCCTTCGGCTCAGGTCATGATCCTGGAGACCCGGGATCGCGCCCCACGTCGAGCTCCCTGCTTGGTGGGAAGCCTGCTTCTCCCTCTCTCACTCCCCCTGCTTGTGTTCCCTCTCTGGCTGTGTTTCTCTCTATCAAATAAATAAATAAAATCTTTAAAAAGAAAAACAAACACAGGCATGTGTTTGTTTTCAGTGACTGTGTTTTACTCGAGGATTGTTATGAATTTTTTTTCTGATGATAAAAGCAATGAGCCTAATTGGAAAAGAAGGCTTTTCATTAACAATGCAATGGACTGAGCTAGTCCTTCCTACTACATACACCTGCCAGTGGAAGCCATGGAGCACTAAGAAAAATGGTGAAATAAAGAAGAGCTGAAAACTCTGCTTCAGTGACCTGGGGATCAGTTATGAGATTCAGGAGGAGGCTGGTGTTCTAGGTGTTCACTGCCCACATAGAGGTCTCCATGGTACTGGACGTGTTGGGCACAGTGACCAGCACAGGACACGGTCCTGAGCCGCCAACCTAGAGGGCTTCAGACTTGGGGAATTAAGGAGTGCTCAGTACAGGGAGTTCAGGATGCAGGGCGAGGACAAGAGAAGACTGATTCGATACGGAGACTTGCGGACTCCATGTGACCTTGTAGACCTGGGCAGTGGCCATGTAGGAAAGGAAGACGGCGTGGCGTGGAGCTTTAGTGACCAGGTAGAGGGCTCTCCATTGGGAAGGGAGAGGGACAAGAGACCTCTGTCAGCCAGCGCAGAAGCAGAAAAGCTGATAAATGGACCACGAGAATGTCCAGGGACCGTCGGGCTTCAGGACGTGTTTTAAATGCGGCTGCCTCATTTGGCTCCCTTGCCTGCCTGGAGCCTGGCTAAGGGGCTTGGAATCGAATTAAAAGCTCAGGAATAGCCCGGAAAGCTGTCACTGAGCCCACACAGGGAGGTGCAGGGACGCGGAGGTCCTGATTCTTAGAAGATCCCTGACAAGCACTAAGCTGCCGTCTCAAGGGCCTGGTTCCCCAGCCAGGGGAGGGGGGCAAACAGGTGGGGCCAGGCCTCTGAGAGCGGCAGGAAGTGGCCGTTGACAGGGAGGAGACACAAATACATCAAAGGCAGTAGCACAGAGATGGGTTCTCGTGGGGCCCGCCTGTGCATGCTGCATGGCTCCGTGGGTTTCAGCACCGTATCTAGTTCCCGAACATTCTTCATTGCCCCAGAACAAACTGTACTTCCTAGTCAGGCGCTCCCCCATTCCCCCTGGCCACCGCGGCTCTCCTTCCTGTCTCTCCGGACATTTCGGTCATGCAATATGCAGTCCTTTGTTTCTAACCAGGAAAAACTGCTCCGGCAGTTAATAAGCCAAAAGAATAATAGATTCCACAGACTCATGACTCATGTTGCCTTTTCTTCTATCCCAACCCTGTTTTTTTTTTTTTTGTATATATATATATATATAGTCTCAGCATACAAGTCCTGTTTTTAGAACTTCAGATTGGGTCATGTTCCCCATTTCCCTCCTTAGAGACCTCTGTTCTCGCCAGCGTCAGAATTCTGTCGTTCATACACATCTCCCCCTTCAGTTCACACAGATGGTAATCTGTTGCACACACCTCTTCCCTGTGCTTTTTTTTTTTTTTTAAGATTTTATTTATTTAACAGAGAGAAACACAGCCAGAGAGGGAACACAAGCAGGGGGCATGAGAGAGGGAGAAGCAGGCTTCCCGCCGAGCAGGGAGCCCGATGTGGGGCACGATCCCGGGTCTCCAGGATCATGACCTGAGCCGAAGGCAGTGGCTTAACCAACTGAGCCACCCAGGCGCCCCCCCCCCCCCCGTGCTTTTTAAGAAGCGTCCTCGTTCTGTCTCAGCTGTGACTCCTCAGCTGTGTGGCAAATCCACTTGCTTGCTCTTTACAGCTGAGCAATAATTCGGTGGCATGCCTACATCTCGATTCCCCGACCAAGTTCCCCTGCTCCCCACCTGACTGCACACACACGAGCTGGTCCTACAACGCAGTTGCCAACTCCAAGGGCGAGAGCCATTTCAGTTTGCATGAACAGGGACAAAATGGGGTCTTTCGGAAAAGGTAAACCAGTGGACAATCCCAAGTACGAATGCCGGTGATTTCCTCCCCAGGCCTGCTGCCACAGCAGTTGGGCGGACATTTTTTACTTTACAAACCAGGTAGTGACGAAACGTTATCTTTTCCTGTTAATTCTGGTTGCTGTGAACAAGGTCTGGCCTCCTCTCCAGCAGTGAGTGCCTGGTCAGGCCTTTGCCTCTTGTCATGTTGGCTGGAGGCCTTTTCTTTTGGATCATTAGGGCTTTATGTACTTTTATTATTTTTTTTTTAAGATTTTATGTATTTGATAGAGAGTACAAGCAGGGGGAGTGGGAGAGGGACAAGCAGACTCCCGTCTAAACAGGGAGCACAACCTGGGGCTCGATCCCTGGACACTGGGATTATGACCTGAGCTGAAGGCAGATGCTTAACCAACTAAGCCACCCAGGCGCCCAGATCCTTAGGAGTTCTTTGCAGACAGGAAGGAAGGTTGTGCCTTCGTTGAGTGCAGGTGTGGGTGTAGGGCACGTACTTCCCCAGGTTTTTCGTTTCTTTCCTTTGTATATTTTTATGCCCTACAGGATTTTTACGACATTTCTTCTGTCATCATTTATCTTTTCACGTCTGGCTTCCAGGTTTAAGAAGGATTTACCCATCTCTCAGTTATTCTTCTCCCATGATTTCCTATATTTCAAGACAAATTGTGTTTCCCTTTTTAATGTTCCAGTTTTTCTTCTATCTGATAGTTGTTTTGGAATAAAGAGTGAAGAAGAATCCAGCTCTTTCTCCCCCCAGCTCGCTGTTCCAGAACTATTTATTAAGTAATCCATCTTTTCCCTTTTGATTTGAAACACCATCTTATATACCAAATTCCCCCATCTACTTGCCAACCCTTGCTTTTCTTTTTTTTTTAAGATTTATTTATTTAGACAGAGGGAAGGAAGGAGGGGAGGGGCACAGGAAAACAGAGAAAAGAGAATCCTAAGCTGACTCCCCATGAGCAGGACCCTGAGATCATGACCTGAGCTGAAACCAAGAGTCAGATGCTTAACCCACTGAGCCACCCAGGCGCCCCAAGACTTGATTTTTTTATTTTTTATTTTTTTTAAAGATTTTATGTATTTATTTGACAGAAAGAAACACAGCGAGAGAGGGAACACAAGCAGGGGGAGCGAGAGAGGGAGAGGCAGGCTTCCTGCCAAGCAGGGACCCCGATGTGGGACTCGATCCCGGGTCTCCAGGATCATGACCTGAGCAGAAAGCAGTCGCTTAACCAACTGAGCCACCCAGGCGACCCCCAAGCCTTGATTTTAAAAATGCAGAATCAGGAGCGGCTGGTACCACGTGATGCGCACAGCTGGCATGGTCAGTGGCGTCTTTGCTTGGTGCGACGGAAGTCATCTCATCAAAGAAAATGGGGATGGGACCAATTGGAGCCCCACTCACTAACTGCCTTAGTAAACGCTCTGAAGCTTGACTGGTTGCAGGTTAAAATATTGCCACAAGAGGTCACTCTTGGGTAGTCTTTGAAGCTCCTTTGGGTTGGTGGCTTAAAGGAAAGGAACCCTTAGACTCACCTGTCACTCTCTCTCAAGACCCCCAGCATGAACACAGGACTCCCGTGGGAAGTTGGTGAAAGTGACGAAGCCAGATTTAACTTTTATTCTTTTCTTCCAGAAAGAATGTAAACATGTTTAGAAGAAATGGAAAGGAAACTGTATATTTTGTTCTAGATTTTTCTGTGTGAGATTCCTGTGTGGCATATTATCTCAATATCGTTTGGTAGGATTGTAGATTAAGTCTTATGTACATGGAACAGAAGAGTTGTAGCCAGATGCCCAGGGCTCGCTGATAAGCCTGGCCTGCCCCCTTCTCTTTCTGTTGTCAGCTCAGCCGTTTCTGAGTGGGCGACTCGAGCATTTGCCATGGATGAGTAGAGAAATTCACGGTGTACTAGTCCCAAGGTCTCTGGTGTAGTGATTTATGAGCTGGGACTTTTTGTTGTTGTTGTTTCCTGTCCTGTTAATTTTGGCCATTCTGACTGCTCAGTGTGGCTTTGATTTGAATTTCCCCTCATGTGAGCTGGGACTTTTGTCCTCACTGGCTATGCCACAGACTGAGCAAGTCACGGTTTCTAAATAACTGGATTTAAATTGTCTTGGTGATTTTTTTTTTCTTATTGATTTTTCATATATACTGTATTTTCTTGCTGTTAAATGTACAGCTATTTTCTTATGCTTTTTTTAAGTTTTTATTTAAATTCTAGTTAACATATAGTGTCATATTGCTTTCAGGTGGACAGTATGGTGATTCAACACATTTCCATGATTTTTAAAAAAGTCTGCACGAACACTAATAGGTGGCATATGGATTGCTCATTCTGTAGTTTTATGCAGCGGTCCCGGCGCCCGGCGTTCATCACTGGCTGCCACGAACGCAAAGCCACGTCAGTAACACGTGTCTCCCCGTGGCTTGCTTACTACTGCGCGACCCAGGCCAGGCCTGGCTTTCCAAGTGCGACCCGATGACCTCATTATCTTGAGTGTGGTCAGTTAACTGCCTCCCCGAAATACAACCGTGAAGGACAAGAGCTTTTCTTCGTACCGACCAGACTTCACATGTCTGTCTGTCTGTCCTCGGGCAGGGTCACGTCCATCGCAGACAGGCTGAATGTGGAATTTGCCTTGATTCACAAGGAGAGGAAGAAAGCGAACGAAGTGGACCGGATGGTTCTGGTGGGCGACGTGAAGGACCGCGTGGCCATCCTCGTGGACGACATGGCTGACACGTGTGGCACCATCTGTCACGCAGCAGACAAGTATGAAGGACGGTTTGGGCAAGTGTGAGGGCCGCTCATTAAGAAAGGACAAATGGCAGCTTTTAAAAATGGGGCCGGTTTTCCCTAATCATCACCGATTGCTCGGTAGTAGGCCTTTCAGACCAAAGGACGGGATGGTCTAGGCTTATTTCTTCTCCGTAGGAAAAAAAAAAAAGCCCATGGGCCTTTATGGCCTGGTTTCCATTTTCAAGGATGAGCTTTCAGTGTATTTAAAATCAAGGGTTCAGAGAAGGTGCTTCCCCTCAAAACTGAGCCCAGGGGGAAAGAGGCCATCTTGCGGGCCCCTTTGGGCCTTTTCTTCCTTCTGCTGGGCCTTCCCACAAGCCTCCTCCGCCCCTGGCTCCCGGAGGATTGAAGGATTGAGAGCAGGGCTCTCTGGCCTGACTCGAGACGTGCTGAGGACAGATCATGCCCACCGGGTTTCCAGCTGTGTCACTAAGTGTTCTGTATTGAATCTAGCTCAGAATCATGGCATTGTGGCTTTATTAGTTTAACGCCGTGGTCTCCCCCAAGGGCCATTTTGCTCCGCGGAGAGACATTTCACGGTGTCTGGAGACATCTTTGGTTGTCACAGGTGAGGAAGGGAAAGGGTGTTGCTAGTGGGGATGCCAGGGATGCTGCTCGGCAAATAATTACCTAGGCCCAAGGCCAAGGTTAAAAATAGAGTTTTGCCAGTATGTATCTGGAAGGATTCTTTTTTAGACTAATAAACATGAGAGAAATTGGTTTTCTGTTTTTCTTTATGGAACACACTTTTTATCTTTTAAATCACACTAAGGGGAAAAGGTTTCATGTTCTTTTTGTTTGTTTTCTGTCTTACAGGCTGCTCTCGGCCGGAGCCACCAAAGTTTATGCTATCCTGACACACGGGATCTTCTCTGGGCCAGCTATTTCCCGAATAAATAATGCCGCCTTCGAGGCTGTTGTCGTCACAAACACCATTCCGCAAGAGGACAAAATGAGACACTGTCCCAAAATTCAGGTAGTCCTACCCGGCGGGCGGAACCTCCCTCCAGTCCCGAAAACCAGCCCCGAGTCCTGTGTGTGGGCCTGCGGCCAAGGGTGCGATGCCCACTCGGTCTGAGAGAATCTGGGGGCAGCGACGGTCAAAGTTAGAAGTGAGCCCATCAAACCATGCTAGAAACACAGTTAAAAACAGGCCGGGCTAAAGCTAAGCGGAATGACCATATGCCCCAGGGGTCTACCTCTGGCTCTGTGTGCCCAGGCCACAGAAGGACAGGCATCGTGTGATCCCCCTTCACTGAGGGGCCCAGAGCAGTCCCATCCAGGGGTGGGGGGGAGGGGCTGGCTCTTGATGCCAACTCTATCTAGAGTTACCGGCTGGGATGATGGAAACGTGTTGGAAATGGGCACCAGCAATGGCCACACAGCACTGAGAATGGGGGTAAAACGGGAGTTTTCACATCATACGTATTTTCCCACAATTTTTAAAAATGGAGGGGGGTGGAAAACCAGAGGCCGTGCTAAGGATCTGTAGAGCTTTCCCCCTACTTGCCCTTCCTGACTTGGGAGGCCGCTGGAGAATTGGCTATGTGGCATGGAGAACCGTGGCGAGTCGTTTTCCATTGTCACCATCAGAGCACGAAGGTGGAGCCGGGTGACCTGTTTCATGATTTCTAACCCATCCATTTGGCACAAGGAGGGTGGGCGGGGGCAGGGGGAGCATTGGAAAATGGCCAAAATAGCTTTGCCTTAGATTTTCCTCCCTGACAGACAGTAGTTGAGAGTCTGCAGACTACGGCCCCCAGGCTGTGTCGGGCCCACCACCTGGTTTTGTAAATAAAGTTTTATTGGAACTCAGCTGCACTCATTCGTTGATGTCTTGTCTGTGGCTGTTCTCACACTACAGTGACTGACTCGAGTCTGGCCTGCAAAGCTGAAAATAGCTAATTATCAGGCCCTTCACCGAAAAGCTAGTGAGCTGACCCCCGAGTAAGGTGATCTTAGGTGACACATTCACTGCATTTTTGGAAACCAAGAGGAAAACTTTCCCTGTCGTGATCGAGTAAATTAAACCAGAGACTCCCCAAGGAAAGGGTATCTGGTTATTGGGAACCCTGAAAAAAGCCTGAGTATCTGCACTGAAGGACTCACTTCCCTGATCCCATGCGTGTTTGTGACTTATAGGTAAAAACGGGTGTGGGATGGGGAGTGGTGGTGGCGCTCACACATCTCTGTGAGCCGGAGAAATCGTTTCTGGGCTCTCTGGCTTCTGTGTTTCACGTTAAACACGACTGAGGTGTCCCACTGTCCTCTCCCCTTTTCTGTTGGCCTACAGGTTATCGATATCTCGATGATCTTGGCAGAGGCGATCCGAAGAACACACAACGGTGAATCTGTGTCCTACCTCTTCAGCCACGTGCCCCTCTAGACCCCCGACAGGGAGCGCGGGGCCAGCCTGCTCTGGTGGCTTACTTGTGTGCCCTCGCCTGACTTCTTAGTTTTAGGACTCAGCAATTCTAGAATAATGCAAAAGCCTCCCATCTTGTACCCTCCAAGATGCATTGTTTCCCCCCTTCTCAAGCCCAAGACCATTTATTTCCAGTTTGGCAGGGGAGGGCGGTGATTATTTGGTCTTTGTAAGTGAACTGTCGTTAATGAGATACGTTTCATCATCCTGACTCCTGACTCGTTCTGACCGGTGACCCTCTTCTTTGTTTCGCGAGTACTTTGAGGCCACAACTTTCAGGTAGGGAATTCTACTGCCGAAGTTCATAGTTTATGTATTTCAAGGTCGCCAAAGGTGATTTCAGATGAAAACCTTCTGTGTAAATAAGGATAATGCCTATGGACATTTGGGTAAAACCCTGTATCAGAGTTAGCCTTGTACTTCCGAGTGAACCTTAGAAAATTTATAATACCCTGAATTTGGTTTTGTTTTATTATTTTATTTTTAGTAACCAGGATTCAAATAAACCACTGTGGTTATTATGCTTAGTTGGACCCAGATTTTAATCAGCTTAAGATGGGCCACTGACACATCGACTTTCTGATAAACATGAGACCTGTTAGAGGCCATCAGTATTTTTTTTATTGCCACTTCTGAAAAACACATTATGACTATATCACTTACCTGAAATGTCATGTTCTAAAATTCCAAAATTATGTTCAGTGATAGATCTGATTGAGGAAGGGTCAAGATAGGACCCCGCAGGCTCCCTGGGGCCCTTCACGCTCTGCTCCTCCCGTCCCACCATCTTCTTTTTTGGCCTCTTGTCAGCCGCGACTTTTGCTCTGCCCTTTTTCCAGTAATTTCATGTTGTGGGTCGCCGCCAAAACAAAGGACTCCCCGAAATCCTCTCAGATTCAGTAGTCTCTTCGTTTTTGACGTAATAAAAAGGCGAATTTCTGTGCGTACCACCAAATGCATAGTTAAACATGACCTCCTTCGTTTTATTACTCTTTGCCTTTTGTAATCAGAAGTAGCAAGTCTACTAGACTACTGATGATTTTAACTAAAACCGTTCTGTGAAAAATGTGGGTAAGCAAGGCCTACGGAGAAAGTACGATTAAGTTCGCTTTGGCCCGGGAGCGATCATGGAGGCAAAGCTTGCCTTGTCCACCCAAGGCCCTTGGCAGCACCCTCCTCGGTGAGGCGCCTGTGAGTCTTGCTCTGTGCACGCTGGTCCATGAGCAACTGAATTCTTCAGCCCCAAAAGAAGAGAAGTTTGCCTGCATAGACAGAGCCTGAGAATAATAACAGCCACCTCCCTTCTGCTGACTCTTAAAACTTGAAGAGAGGAAATGGTCCGATCTAAATCTTGCAGGTGGCAAAACAAAATCTTTAAATCTTTAAGTCATTAACAAACTTGAACAGCAGTCTTCAAGGTTGCAAACTTCAGGTTGACGTTAAAAAATACCGTCTGGGTCATGGCAGAGACGAGCATTTTTGCCGTTTTTTAAAATGGTTTTTGAGAAAAGCAATGGTACTCTAGCCTGCTAGAGCCAGCTCTGTGATATGGGTTAACTCTATCTAGGAAGAGTTGACTTGATAACGTAAAGTTAATTTAACTATAATCATTTCCTCTTAAGTCTAAGAGAGGTAGTTTCAGCATAATCTTCAGACGAAAATTTGCATTATCATTATTGAATTAACAACTGTCTCTCTTTTAGCCTCGCTTTTTGTTTTTCAAGTAGTTCTGGTAGATTAAGTGATTCAGCTAGGCTTGGCCAGACACAGCAGCAAAGTAGACCTCAACTGTGTGATGGGTTGAGTTCGGGAAAGATGATGAGGTGGGCCTCAGGAGCGGCCCGATCCCCAAACTTGTGTAGCCTTTGCTGCACGTGTGCAAACATTAGGCAAAACCACCAGATGTCTCGCTTGGTCCGACTGCTGAATGGGGCGGGAGTCACGTGTATGTAGCTGAACAGCGGAGCCGCGGAAATACACACACACCAAAGCTGCTCATCCTCCAGCTGAAAGGGGATTAGAACTTGCCTGGTTCAGATGCCCGCTAGATTCAGGAATCTATCATTTGCAGTGCTTATAGTGGTTTAGAATATAGGATTTAAAGATCGTCAAACACTGTACTAAAACATTTCAATAAAATCATGCTACTTTCTATTATAGTTTGTGTCCTCATTGCAGAGTGCTGCGTTTGGATAGGGTCCCAGAACATGCTTGCACTTCATGATTCTAGCCTGGCATATAAAACTACAGAGGAGCCAGAAGTTAATTGAAGTCAGCTCTTCTCCGCTGCATGGGTATCTGTCTCGGGGCTGACCAGCAGTCTTCTTGTCCCAAAGTGTACCAGCTGTGCCACGTGGTAATTCTAGATGTCGCCTATAAAATTAGAAATGGCCCAGTGCACTTACACGTTAAAGTCCTGATCTTCCGTGTCCATAGATTGGAGCAGACCAAACTTAAATGTAGGTCCTGTCGAGGCTTTTCATCTGCTTTGATTACAGAAGCACCGAGAACTATTTCCTGCGCTCACAAAGCAACTACCTACTCCGTGATGCTGTAAGTTACTCTTGTGGGAGAGAGTCCATTTAAAACTATGTTCTCCCGTGGGTAGTGCCGAGAGGGGCAACATTCTGTCTCAAACGTTTCAGTAAAATACAAGGAACTGAAACAGTCTGCCAGAGAAGATCACAGTTTAAGACCCAACGTGATGGAACGTACTAGAAGGGAGGAAGAAAATTAAGGAGAAATGGGATCCAAAAACGTCACCAATTTTACAATTGCACCTGGCAGATCTCCCGGCAGACCTACAGGATGGACAGGCTAAGTGTCAAAGGGAAAGAGGGAATACTAGAGTTCAGGGGACCGAATCGGGCTGGGGAGATCAGGAAGGGCTCTGTGAGGGGACTGCCGTTATGTATAAGAATTCATGGCAGGATGTTCCACAAGCAGATGGTACGTGATGTGTTCGGGTGAGAATGGCCAGTGAAGGTGAAGTTAAGGGCTGAGCGTGTCGCTCTTTCTTCGTTCATGTATGTTGTGTGGAGAAGTCTACAGAATCCCCCCTTTTTACTACAAATCTTCACCTTCCTGTTTTATTTCCCCGTAGCCCAAGAACATGCGTTTTGCATGGTGCTCAGAGGCAGATCTCACCACTCACTACAGTTAAAGCAACAATGAAAGCTCTTTGGGAGAGTTACTTCACCTCTCGTGCCTCAGTTTCCATAGATGGGAAATGGGATAACAGTACCTCTATCGGGAGATGATGAGGATTGAATGAGATCTCCATACAGTGCTTAGAATGGAGTGTGTTGTATGTTAATTTCACCTTAGTAGATGTGAAGCAGGATTTTCACACATTTTCTAGATGTTAAGCTACGTGCACGTGGGGTGTAGTCACAAGCATGACCCCCTCACCCAAGGGCGTGTTCTGGCGTGTGACCGTTTCTGTCCACGGCAGCGTTTGGTGGCAACAAATGATCGTGTCTTGCAAATCCCTCCAGTGGCTTATAGTGACTGACGTTCTCTTTTGGTTGCATTTACGCCAATGACTCCTCAGCTGCGGAGAAAAATACGCATAAACTGCCCTAACCGTTTATACTGGGCCCCACTTTCCGTTGGTTTTGTGCTGGGAAGGAGAGTCGAATCGGGTTGTCGTGAACGTCCTGGATTGATCACGGTCACGGCCTCTGTTGTACGCTTCGCATAGTCACTCGATCCCAATGACCTTGTCCTTGAAGAGGTGCCCCATGGTCAAAAGAAAAACCATCTCAAGTCATTTTATATTTTATTTTTTTCATTTACATTTTAAAAGACCAATCAAGAGAGACTGGCAAAGCAAAGCTGGTGGCCCATGGACAGTGTCCTAAATCGGGAGTGTGGTCATCTAGAGCCTGGTTCCTGATACGCTCCTAGCAAGCTGTGTGACCTTTGGAAAATGTCTATACCACTCTGAGTCTGAGTATCTCTGCAAAAATGAGAGGGTAGATGATTGAAGTCCCCTCAAATAGGGGTTTTAATAGTTTTCGTAGGCTATGCTATCTAGTCGAAACTTAGTGGGAATAGCTAGTAACTAAAGGTTGTGGTTCCAAGAGGCAAAGACACTTACTTCCCCATCAGGCCAACCACTTGTCTTGGCTGGCCGGGAACTTTATTTTCACGCTAAAGCCTCTCTGTCCTGAGCAGACCAGCATGCTTGGTCACCCCCATTCTATCTTCTCAGGTGGATGGTTCTAGATCCCCAGTGCTTGCCTCAGCTGAGGAATCCCACGAGCATGTCTCTGATTTTGTGCCCGTTGCAACAAAAAGCAAGCTATATGACAGCCCAGCTAGGTGCCGGTGACCTGTGATGTCACGGTTCCTATGAAATACCTTGTCAATTAACTGTAGAAGCCAGAGAACTGGAGTCACAAATAAGGAAAAAGGGAGGCACAAACAAAGGAGAAGATGCATTTGAGATCCGACAGGACTGCCGGTCCTCGGCACAGCTGCCCCCAAAGCCACTGGAGGCTTTCCAGACCCTGGGGCACAGTCCAAGGAAAAGGCAGTGTCTTGAACTTTCACTGATGGACATGGCCCTTCTGAGCACTGAGGAGGGGTCATGGATCTGGGAGCATTAGGCCCCCCTTTCTGAAGATGTGTAATTCTCGGATTTTCCCTTGACAAGGGAACATTAGATCCCGTATCTCCTTAACATTGAAGCCGAGACTATGAATCACAGAAAAAAATGAAAGACTAAAGCTGAATTTGTGTCACTCTTTAAAATCATCAGGGCGATTCCTTGGGGGCACATTTTGATGTACATTTGCTATATATGAACTCAGGAAGGGCCACTGACGTGTATTCATCTGAGGGACCTAGGAACGAACCCTAAATTTCTTTTTTTTTTTTTAAGATTTTATTTATTTGACACGGAGAACAGGCACAAGCAGGGAGAGCAGCAGGCAGAGGGAGAGGGAGAAGCTGTCTCCCTGCTGAGCAGGAAGTCATGCGGGGCTCGATCCCAGGACCCTGGCAGACGCTTAATCACTAAGCCACACAGGCGCCCCTTAAATTTCTTTAAGCCCCAGAATATCCTCAGTTTAGGACCAGGGCTACTGAGCAGTCTCCTAGTATTGAAAGGGGACAGACCCCTGTCCTCAGCAACGGTGCGCTCATTTCCGCACTGACTTCATTCAGAGCCTTCGAAGGGCAACACGGGTGAAAAAATTCACAGACAACATCCTATGAATTGAGCATGTGGAAAAAAACCAGATGGCACAAGAAGGCCAGTTTTTGATAAGTCACTAATTCCTTCCCGATTTGCGTCACTGCTCTTATGTACACGATCCGACCAGGGTCATTTGAAGCTGTTTTGTTCTATGCACACAAGTTCGGCGCTGTAATTGATCTGAGAAATGCCACTTGCTTCCATGGATTTTGATTGCACGTCGTTTATTTGGGGCGAGGGCCACCACAGCAGTGGGTGGTCAGAGCTGATGACCACACTTTCTCTCCCTCCCTGTTTGTTGCTCTATCCTGCCTCGGTTTTGTGTATGTTTGATGGTGTAAAAAAAAAAAAATCTGAAATCAGAATCATTTCTGTCTTGAGCCCACCGAGGCAGTCACACTCAGCATTAAACGTAAATAGAACAAAAATGCACCTGTTTAAAAAGTGCGAGCACATCTCTTCCAGGTTAAAAAAAAAAAAAAAAAAACTGCCTTTAAGATGCTTTACTGTTTTAATAGCCATTTCTGCTGCGCTTTTGCTGTTAAGCACTTTTTCCTAAGGCTTACCAGCTCCTTCTGTTGATCACATATTTCCCCCAGAGCCTGTTTTAGCCCCAAGAAATGCCTCAGGGTCCCTAAGGAAGACATTTTAGAATGGGGGCAGGGATGACCAGAGGTGAGGAAGGAAAACGGGGGGGGGGGGGCGCACTGGGGTGTGCTGAGGGACGGGGAGGGAAGGGAAGCTGGATGAGATACTGAGGACCAGCCTTTCCCTGGGCTCAGATGCCTCTCCCCAGGGACAGATCCCCTATGCTTCCTCCTTTTTGTCCCTCTCGCCATTATCTTTTGTTGCCCCAGGAGAATTGTGTCAGGGTTTCTCAACCTCAGAGCACTGTTGGTATTTTGGGCTGGATCATGCCGCGGGGACTACCCTGTGAACTCGACACTTAGCATCCTGGGTGGCCTCTAGCTGAGAGATGTAGGTAGCAGTGCCTCCCTCCCAACCTCCACCACGCACACACACTTGATGGATTCCAGCCGGAACCTTCTTCCTTGATCCTCTTTCCTGACATTCATTCAGGTCAGAATTCCAGAGTAGGTCTACCCTGGCTTCTGGGCTAATTTCAAGTAAAAACGCATTCTGGAACAAAATGAATAAGGCAATGGCAATCATCGATCACTTAAAAAAAAATTAAGCAGCATTGTTTTGGTAGGACTTGAAATTAACACCGAAATAATCACAGTATCCCTTGGGTGCACGGCTACCCACCCCGATCCCTGCCTGGCAGGAGTTGGCCGAGATTTGAGTAAGTCACTAGGTCATTTTTTTCTCAGTTGCCTCTAGGAACGGTTTCCAGCCGCAGGATGTGTCAAGAGGAGTGGGGTTTCTGGTTTGGTTTAATCAAGAAACTGATTAAAACAGAGCGACCTTCAGGGGTGCCTGGGTGGCTCAGTTGGTTGAGCGACTGCCTTAGACTCAGGTCATGATCCCGGATACCCGGGATCGAGTCCCACATCGGGCTCCCTGCTCTTTGGGAAGCCTGCTTCTCCCTCTCTCACTCCTGCTGCTTGTGTTCCCTCTCTCGCTGTGTTTCTCTCTGTCAAATAAATAAATAAAATCTTTAAGAAAAAAAAAAACAGCAACCTTCAAAGAGGTGACTGAATTTTAGTCTGACTTCAAGTGACCTCCAGAGAGTAGAGTTTTCTGTGCATCGGGCAGGTGGCGGGTTTCCTGGTCTTCGGTGATTTTTCAGCCTGCTGTGAGAGGCTAGCACAAAGACTAATGGCGATGGCGAAGGCCATGGAACTCCTGTGTGCTGATGTGGCTAAGCCTTCCGTACTTAAACCAGAGTCCATCATCTCTCTTGTCAAATGTCACCGAATTGATTAGAATTTGGAATGAGATGGAACATTCGAGACCCAATGAGTCCCCTCTCGTTTTACAGGTAAGGAAACTAAGGCCCAAAGGGATGAAGCGACTGGCTCATTAAGCCCAGGCAGGAGCTGCTTGCTGGGACCCAGGGCACCTCCGATGACTAACCACTGTATCACAAAGGCGCACGTTTATCATAAAGCCTCAGGGAAGTGAGGAAAAGCACAGATTATCCTTTTTCGGCGTCATACCAACATGGGGAGATTCAAAGTAATGGCCCTGGGCCATGGATGGTTTTCAGGTAACGGTAATTTTGTCGGACAGTGGTTCTCCGACTGTGATCCGGATGAGCGGCATCTCCATCACCCGGGACCTTGGGAAAAAGGCAAATTCCCGGGCCCCATCCAGCCATACTATATCAGATACTCTGGGTAGAGGGGTGTGGCATGCATGGGGAGGGGGGAACAGCCATGGGGTTCAGTACACCACAGTTTGAGAACTACTCTATAAGGCTGTTTTCTAGTACGGTAGTTGGCAAACTTGGAACCACCTAAGGAGCTTCAGAAAACACTGGTCAAAACAAAATTAATTAAAAAATATTTGTCATCGTGTATGGTAGTGGAGATTAAGTAGACTTATTGTGGTAATCATTTCTCAGTATATACAAATATATCATCACATTTTACATCTAAAACTAATGTTAAATGTCAGTTACATCTCAATTTAAAAAACAATGAGAGCAGAGGAAACAGCCTCCCTGCTGAGCAGAGAGCCCAACGCGGCCTCGATCCCAGGACCATGAGATCATGACCTGAGCCGAAGGCAGAGGCTTTAACCCACTGAGCAACCCAGGTGCCAGAAAAATGGTTTTCAACTTACTTGACGATTCACATGTACCTAGAATAGAAGTTTCCGACATTTGTATTTGCTTAACTGTCATTGCCAGATACTTAGTTGCTTGTGGTATTGGAATTGTTTCTAATGCTTTTATTTTTTATTTTTTTAAGATTTTATTTATTTATTTGAGAAACCATGAGAGAGCATGCATGGGTGGGGAGGAAGGGGCAGAGGGAGGAAAGGGAGAAGCAGGCTTCCCACTGAGCAGGGAGCCCAGTGCGGGGCTCGATCCCAGGACTCTGAGATCATGACCTGAGCCAGTCAGACCTTTAACCTACTGAGCCACCCAGGCGCCCCTCTAATGCTTTGATTTTATGAAGAGAAGAGGACAATGCTGGTTTTCTAGGAATACAAAGTACAAGATAATGCTCTTATACTTTAATACTTAATATAATTTATTGTATTTATTTAATTTAATTTAAATACTTAATAATTTAATTTAAATAATACTTAATTTAAATAATACTTAATCATATGTAATAAGGGATTTAATACACACTGCTTAATACCTAAGTAATTTCCAATTGTTCTATTAATATGAGACTCTCCTTTAATAAGGAGGGACTCTAGAACCAAGAGAAAAATAATTGAAGTAGTTTTATTTAACACCATTTTTTTTCCAGCATCATTGGTTAGGTGAAGAACAATAAAAAGTCAATAAAATCATGGTTATTTTTTCAAATCTGAATTGCATAGGGCAAGCCACAGGCTGGAAAGTAAGGCAGGATTTCTATGTTACAGTCTCAGTGCAGAATTTGTTGTCCTGTGGGAAATCAGTTTTTGCTTTTAAGGCCTTCAACTAATTAGATGAGGCCCACCCACGTTACCAAGAGCAATCTCCTTTGCTTAAAGTCAGCAGGGTGTACCCATGCGAGTGACTTTCCACCATGCCTCCCTACTAAGGGACCCACTCGTGGGGCTATGGAAACCACATGACCAGACAGACTGCTGCTTGGAGACCATTACATCCATAAATAGCCTTTTCTCTTAACCACATCATCTACTCCATTATTTGCATCTGGGGCCTTTTTTCAAAGCATCTGACCTTTTGGAGTCATCTGGTGAACACTCATACTTAAGGCAGGACCAGCCCTTGATGCGAGGGAGGGTTTTTGTTATACGAATTTGCATATCCTGCCCAGGATATCTTCAGAACACTTTCATTTCAAGGTGAAATGAAACTTACAGGACAAAGCAGAGGCACTTGGTATTTCTGTTGGCGGGGCGGGCTGGGGGGGAGAAACGAAAGACAAGGTTAATGATGATACTGGGGCTTCACAGGGAATTGTGTAGACTGTGTTCTTTCCCCTCACACAGAGAGCCGGCTCACAATATCAGCAAGTTTCCAACAAAGGATATTATTTGAAGCCGGTCATGATGGTATCTAACTGAAGGGGTTAAAAGTTCAGGCTCGTTATTAAAAATACCGTGAGCTTGCCATTAAAGCCCTCTCTCCCTTTTGTCAAGCAGCTCCTGACTACCAGCCTCCATGAGGGGGACAGCTCCCAGGCTGACCCAAGCAAGCAACTTACACAGAGAAACGTAATGGGACTTGTTTAGGTTCCATCGCCTTTGGGAGAATATGTACGACGCGAAGTTTCTTCAGAACTACTTTGATGTCCGTGTCACACTCAGATGGCACGACAGGGACTGCAACATGGGCTTCTGTCCCCCGCCAAGCACTTGCCCCGCCGTGCTGGATGCACTTGCTTTCAATGTCAGAGACCTAATCCCAGGAGTTCTGCAATGTTTACATTGCTAGATTCAAATATGACACTAACCCAGGACTGTGAGACAAAATCCGGGTACCCAATCAAATCTGAATTTCAGATAAACAAGAAGTCATTGTTAGGAGAAGCCTGTGCCGATTTGGTAAATTTACCAACCCTGCGTGAAACCTCAATGACCCACCAAGGGCCATTCCTGATCCACTTTTGTTTCCATCAGAAAGGAAAAAAGAAATGCAGTCCAACGTAGAAAATCAAGTACAGCCAATGAGAGGCCTATTTTCAGGGGAGAATTTGAAGCAGTCTATCTTCAACACACAGTAATTTGCCTTGAGGTAATAAAGCCGGTCCTTCGCATTTCAAGGTTAGTCGATGCACTACTGCTTGTAATACCGAGGATCTGAATCAAAGCCACAGGTCCAGCGATAGAATGGTTAGACAACTTGTGGAATATCCAGAAACAAGGTGCTTTGTAGCTGTGGGAAAGCAGGAGGAGGCTCCCTATATATCCCCGGGGCCGAGGACGTAGAAGAACTCTGAATGGAAAAAGCAAGAGAGGAGAAAATTATTTGCTAATGCAAGCTCGGAGGGCCTCGGTCCCGAAACACCATTACTCAAGGGGCTGGTTTCAAGGGGCAAGGAATAGGAGCTTTATTCACGCGGGGAGAAGGCGGACTCTTGTTCAACGGACAACTCCGGGGTGTCTGCCTGGCCCAGGGGTTTTGGAAGGTGATCGGGGTGGCTCATCGGCCAAGTGAGCGCAGTGGTCTACAGGCTCAACGGTACCAGCTACAAAGGTTATCTGGTGCTTGGGTCGGAGCCACCGACTTCGGGTTTCTGCCTCGTGATGCGCGGGAGGACCCGGTTCTTTCTGCAAAGGAGGGCAACGTCTGTGGACCGCGCAAAGGGAGGTTAGTAAAATCCTTTGTGTGACCTAAAAAAAGAAAACCTTTGCTAAAAAAGGAGCTAGACTAGTCAGAAAATCAAGGCCGCTTCCGACGGACGAGCTGGCTTCTATGGCCTGGGAAAGTTCTGGCCGTTCACTCCCCAAGGCCAGGGGTCTGCAGATAGAAGGAAACTTGGGAAAGACAGTGGCTTCTTGAGTAGTGCGGGTGGGGGTGGTGATGGAGTCCGGTGGATGGTGCATCAAGAGAGGGGACTATCTTTCCCTCTGCAGCTCTGCGCATGGGGCTGTGTAGGTATCATACAGAAGAGACAAGGCAGCGGGCTGGAGACCGCGCTCCTCAGAAAGGCCAGCCTTAGGGTTGTGCTTTGGCCTCTGGGGACTGGGATTTCTAGTGGGTTCTCGCCATTCCCAGAACTGATGAGAGTGGCTCGCTGCCACTCAGCTCTTTTTGTCAACACTATGATGTATATCAAACTCCAGCTGTCCTTCCGGGAGTCTGCAATCAAAAATCCCTGGGTGCTGCATCTCTAAAGTGGGCCTCCCCTGGGAGAAGGTTCTGGAAGCTTATGTCTGGCTTCTTCCGGTCTTTTCTCTATAAAGAATCATAGTTGTGGGTAAGCTATAGGTGGAGTCCCGTGAATCCTCCTCGTGAATCGTTAAACCTGGGGACAGTCTTGGGGACCCCAAGCACAATGTCTCCCCCTCTCTCCATAAAAGTTCTATTCCGGGGCGCCTGGGTTGCTCAGTTGGTTGGGCGACTGCCTTCGGCTCAGGTCATGATCCCGGAGACCTGGGATCGAGCCCCACATCGGGCTCCCTGCTCGGCGGGAAGCCTGCTTCTCCCTCTCTCACTCCCCCTGCTTGTGTTCCCTCTCTGGCTGTGTTTCTCTCTGTCAAATAAATAAAATATTAAAAAAAAAAAGTTCTATTCCACATAAATGTATACTATCTCTTAAAATACAAAACAGAAGTCCTTCATATTTGCCTAAGAGCTCCATCAATCTATCTCCCCTCCTTTCTTTTGTTCTTTCTTCTAATGTTTTCTATACATTTTTTTCTTGCCTCATGACTATGTATTTTCTATTAAAAGTAAGGAAAAAGTTAAAGGGTCGCCTGGGTGGCTCAGTTGGTTGGGCGACTGCTTTCGGCTCAGGTCATGATCCCGGAGACCCGGGATCGAGCCCCGCATCGGACTGCCTGCTCGGCGGGAAGCCTGCTTCTCCCTCTCTCACTCCCCTTGCTTGTGTTCCCTCTCTCGCTGTGTTTCTGTCAAATAAATAAATAAAATCTTAAAAAAAAAAAAAAGTAAGGAAAAAGTTAAAGGCCTGGCCTTATATTTGCCCAACCAAAAGCCCCATTCAAAATCTGCTCAGAGAAGGTGCCTGAGTGGCTCAGTTGGCTGGGTGTCCAACTCTTGATTTCAGCTGGGGTGGTGGTCTCCGGGTCATGGTCTTGGGTCCTGGGATCGAGCCCCAGGGCATAGTCCGTGCTCAGTAGGGGGTCTGTTTCTCCTTCTGCTTGTGTGCATTCTCTCTCTCTCCCCTTTCTCAAGTAAATAAATGAAACCTTAAAAAAAAAACCCAAACCGAAAAACCCAAAATGTTTTCAGAGAAAGGAATGGGCAGGGTTTGGGTGGGGGTGGGGAAGACAGAAGAAACCTGAAAGGAAATAATATAACAAATTTTGCTGTCTTGATCTCTAAGGAGACAGAAAATTCTTGTAGCTTTTAAATGGCCATGTTAGGGGTTTTTTTTTAGTTTTTTTAAAAAAAAACAACAACAACAACTTTTTTCCAGCTTTTACACCTTAATGTTCCAAAATCTTAGGGCTTTGTTCCGGAGAATTTGTCCCCGTTTGTATGTATGAAACCGTCCAGCACGTAACTGGAAATACAGGTCTACCATTCAGGAGAACATTTTTGCCACAGAGCTTAAAGAAACCTTTGGGGATGATATCATACATTAAAAAAAGAAAAAGATTTTGTATGAAGAAAGAGTGTAAAAAGTTTACGGACAGGAGACGGGATTGCGGGATTATTATTCACTCTTAGGTGTCCTCCTTGTTTTAGGAGGTACAGGCTTACCTGCTTAGGGTAAAATATCGTTTTGTTTGCAACTTTCAAATGATTAAGAAAACAAAGAGAAAACCAAAGGGGTACCAGGCTGGGTGGCATAATCCCTTCCACTCTTCTGTAGAGCAAGATCAAGTTGGGCAGAAAAAGGCAGATTTTATTTAAACAACCAGACTACTGACATAATTGAAGTTAAAGTAGAATGACTTTAAGGAATATTAAAGAATAATATCTATTATTAGATATTCTTGTAATATCTACTAGATATTAGATATACCTCTATCATATATATTATTAGATATTATTAATAATATCTGTTATTAGAAAATCAATAGTCACTCTGCTACTGAATTCACCACATTGATTTAAGGAGGACTTAGGATCTTTTGAATTAAAAAAAACCCATAAGCACATGACTGGCGACTTCAACTGATTAATCTGTGTGACCATCGTCCTCCCAAGATTAACCTAAGTGAGTGCATTGTTCTTGTGTTCATGACCCCTTTCATCTTCATCATCATAAAACTCGATTTCTTTGGCACCCACTAGGGACAGGGCGCTGGGAACAACGCATCCCGAACTCTCAGGGTCAGTCGTGTCATCGGGGAGCTGGGTGATACGAATCAAAGATCAATACAAGAAAGCAGAATCAATACACCACCTACGAGTATCATCATTTCTCAGGATCTTACCATATGAAACCTAGAGGTTTTGTGATCCACAAGTACATTTATTTATTGAGGTTGCTACTGGGTTTTTGGTTGGTTGTTGTTGTCTTCATATGTGGGACGGCTTTCTCACTGTAAAAGATTGTAAAAATATCTCTCTGTGGTTTCTTCTAGTACTCTTAATGTTCAAGGTCTTACATTTACATTTTTGAACCATCTGAAATTAATTTTGATGTAAGAAATGAGGTAGGGCTGTAGCTTAATTTTTTGTAAACTTTAAGCCAGCTGCCCAACATTATTTTAATAATTTCTTTGGTCATTGATGTGACTTTATTATTTTTTTTATTTTTGCTCGACACACCTATTATTAAATCCATCTTGTGGGTTTTCTTCCCTCTTAGGTATTTTTTCTCCCCTCTTTAACATATATCTTATGATATATATCTAATATATAATTATATACCAATATTACCATATGTATTTTTTTTAAGATTTTATTTATTTATTTGACAGAGAGAAACACAGCGAGAGAGGGAACACAAGCAGGGGGAGTGAGAGAGGGAGAAGCAGGCTTCCCGCCGAGCAGGGAGCCCGATGTGGGGCTCGATCCCAGGTCTCCGGGATCATGACCTGAGCCAAAGGCAGTCGCCCAACCAACTGAGCCACCCAGGCCCCCTGTTGTGATTTTAAACTGATATCCCGTATGTGCCTCTTTGCTGAATTCTGACCTCTCCTCTCATTGACGAGCTGGGACCGCACCGTCCGCAATGCAGTGTTATGATGCATTTATAGATCTGGAAACAAAATCCTCCCTTTGGTACTTCTCTGGTTAGAAATTTCCTGGCTATTCTCACATGTGTTCTTGACCCAGTCAGATCCAGTGCCTCGTTTCTGTAACAAATATTTACTCTATGAAAGGAGAGGACCCTGAGGTCATTGTTCATTCTCTTAGGGATAAAGAAAAAGGCCCAGATGAATTCCAAAATACCTCCCTGCTTAAAGTCAATCCGGCAAGTCACTCATGAAATCCTGTCAGTATTTGGTTGGGGTTGCACAGCATTTACAGGTCAATTTAAGCAAGATTTCCATTTTTTAGAATGTTGTGGACTCTAGCCCTAACAGTGGCTTCTTTCTCTTCCTTTATTTACATATTCTTCAGGGACTCCATCCCGGCAGGCGACAGGAGCACGCTCAAAGAAAGAAACTGATGAATTTAGCCAAGTGCCTTTTAAAGGCAGTGTGGACAGGTTTCAGGGAAATCAGGAGAGTAGGGCGCTTCAGGACAGGTCTCTGCAACCCCAGGCCTGCAATGGCAAGGGGAAGGAACCATCAGTGGAATTCAGAAAGAGCGGTCTCCAGGAGAGCGTCACCTGGAGGCAGCTTCGGTAGAGGAAGGCAGCCCAGCCCACAGCCTTGAAAAGGGAGGGAGCCATGGGGATAAATACCCCGACCCCTTTCCACACTGGCTAAACCCAACCAGCAGCCCTTAGCACCACCGGGTTGATGAAGTTCATACAGCTCAGCCTCCCGGGGCACGGAATGGGCTGCAAAGGCATGCAGAGTGGACCTGGGGGCTCGTGGAAAGCTCGCAGCCTTTGAGGTAGAACATTCTAGTCTCCTGCTTTCCTCCTTCGTTCCTAAACATTCTGTACTGCGTTTTTTCCCCCCAAGTTCATATTTTCGTTACTGTTTTCAACAGGATCTCTCCTCCTATTGCTACTCGGGATTGGTCATTGTTTCCATGTGAGACAACAATCCATTTGTACATATTGTTTGCATAGCAGTTTGGTCCGA
The DNA here is from genome assembly GCA_004023965.1 of Spilogale gracilis. Classification (NCBI taxonomy): domain Eukaryota; kingdom Metazoa; phylum Chordata; class Mammalia; order Carnivora; family Mephitidae; genus Spilogale; species Spilogale gracilis. The sequence continues at coordinate 30,697 of PITA01008579.1, read as the reverse complement.
TAAGAAGATATTTGATGTTTCCTGCCTGTGTAACTCTCGCTTACAAGTATGTGCATCAATTTCAGTACTTGTAAAAAAAATATGTTTATTCTTTTTTTTTTTTTTTTTTTTAGTATTTGATGAGTTAATACAAAGCAGATACATTAAATACATTAAAACAGTGTCTGGCTCATAACAACCCCCCTATCTCGGAAAGATCTCTATTTTTATTGCATCTGGTCGCTTTTCAGCTGATCCAGGGACTTTTCAGTATATCTGATCAGTATCAGCTGACCTCCCCACACCCACTTGCGTTTTTCAAATTCTCTCCAGGTGGACAGGGCGGGCTTGAGATCTTTACATGTTAATGACCCATCATCAGTGAAGAAGGGAACAGTTCTCACGGAGACCCCACTTGACCTTTTTTTACTGAAGATATGCCACTGCCGACAAACCAAAGGAGCCCTTCTGATGGGGCGGGAGAGTGTGTGTGAAGGCAGAGCAAGGTAAATTTAGACCTGTCTCTGCGATATCTGTAGAACAGTGGCTCTCAACCTGGGGCTTTTCGGGCCCCCAGGGGATATTTTGCAATGTCGGGAGACATCTGTGGTCGTCACAACTGGAAGGGCACTGTTTCTGGCATCTCGTGGGGAGGGGTCGGGGAGGCTGCTTAACATTTTACAAGGCAACAAAGAATTATCTTCCCCAAAAGGTCCAGAGAGCTGAGGTTGAGGAATTTGCCCATTCAAAAAAGAAGGAAGCTCTGCCTACCGGGCTGTTCAGATTTAGACAAGACATTGCCCCAGTTATGGTGGTAGAAGTAAGAGGAACCTGGTGCTTCGGCAGACCTCCTTTCTGGGGTGGTTTAACAGTCATGCTCCTCCCCCCTCACCCCCCAACCTTGTCTTCGCACTGGGAAGCCCTCGGGCTCGTGGCCTGCAGCCTCTGCGGCTCCCTGGTCCCTGAGTACCATCTCTTCATCTCCCAAGACTGCAGAGAGTGATTCCATGCAATCCAGAAAGGTATCTTTCCACCCGCGGACAGATTTGGGTAGTTTTAACTAATTAGGTGTGTGAGCTGTTCCCAGGGAGTGGGGAGGGGAGGAGAAGGAACCCAAATCACATTAAAAAAAAAATTTTTTTTTTAAATCTAAAAAAAATTTTGGTAGTCTAAAATGTCAATTCTTTGAAGATAAAGTCAGATGTTTAATAATATTAGAAATGGTTTTCGGGAGTCTATCTCCAGTTTACATAACTTTGAGGAAGTAAATACTATTAATGGCTGTTTTCGAGAGTATGTTTTGCAGCGCTGTCCCAGCGTGTTTTGAAGCTAGAGTCCTTTCACCTCTCTGAAATGTAAAATGTGGTGTTTTCTCTTTATCTTAGTTGATGCTGTTGGGTCCATTGCGGGCTGATCTTGACATCTTATCCGGCTCTGCTCTCTAAAACCAGACTTCTCTGTTTCTCTGTGGAAGAAGACTAAAAAGGGTAAGAACGGCCAAGAGATCTCCTAAGAAAGTGTTCTTGGTCATCTTGGTGGGAAGAACTGAAACCAGCTGGCCAGAAAGATGTTTAAGAATTTGTGTCTTGGTTATTTGCCGGGGGGGTGGGTATCTTCTTCAGGATTGATATTTCATAATCAAGATGAATCAGATTAACCAACACTTGCTCTGTCCGACTTCCCGCAAGAGTTAATGCGCAGGAGACCTGTGCTGGCAAAGACCGGGGGTGCTGCTGGACAGTCATGGCCGCAGAAGTTCAGCTCTGTTCGGGAGCCGTTGGCAACTGGGTGGGGGGGCAGGGGGAGAGGCCTTGGTACTTAACTGGGGATTTATGGGTGCCTGGGTGGCTCAGTGGGTTAAGCCTCTGCCTTCGGCTCAGGTCATGATCTCAGGGTCCTGGGATCGAGGCCCACACCCGGCGGGATCTCTGCTCAGCAGGGAGCCTGCTTCCCCCTCTCTCTCTGCCTGTCTCTGCCTGCCTCTGCTCTCTCTCTCTGTCAAATAAATAAATAAATAACATCTTTAAAACGTCAGGGGTGGGGGCAGCTTCTGGATAAACCAACCTGACGGGATTCTTGCTGCGAGCAGGCAGAGGATGATCAGAGATCAATGGTGAGGGATTCTCACTAAACTGACCTCACTGGGCTAAACTGTGAGGAGCCCAAGTACCGAGCCTCACCTTCTCTGTCCCGGCAGAACTTTCTAATGACTCTCCAGGTGCCCTTCCAGGGCCAGCATGAGACTCGGCTCACAGAAGCTGTGTTCAAGTTCTTGGCAAGCGGTGGCAGCTATTAGGGATGGGGAAAATTAGTCAGAAAAAGACATCAGTGGCCTTTTTCTGAAATTATTTTCTCACCCAAATGAGCCATGATGGAGTACGTGCGGCGGGAACCCATGCTGATTTCTAGATCCGATTGTGGCCCACGGCTCATTTTGTGCCTGAGGTCGAATGAGGAGTTAACCACGGTTGGGGGGATGCTGTTACAAAGGAAACAACTGCTTATGGTTTCATTTCCTAGAAACTCAGATGTCTATTTTTATGCAAAACCATGCCCACATCTGCCTTTGCCTGTTGGGCGATGTCACTGGTAATAATAAAGACCACTCAGATTTATTGACCACTTGCTCAGGTGTTGTGCTAAGGGCTTGATGTCTAGGGTTCTGTTTCAGCTTCAAAGCAGCTTCGTGAGGCCCGGATGTGGCTTCAGGAGGTTTTAAGAAGCTTGCGTGGTCTTGGCTGGGTGGCCTGACTCCAGGAGCACCTAGACCAAGCCTGACACACACTCTTACCCAGGAGACACTCAGAACATGTGAACTTCCATAATGATACCTTATTCCTGATGAGAAAAGGAGCACTTGGTAGCTCTTTTATAAGAAAAAGACTCGAAAACAGTTTTCAAAAGAAGAGATACAAGAGGCCAGGGAACACAGGGAAACTATTCGACCTTATTAATAGTTATATGTCCTGTCCTTTGATATGGAAACTCCACTTTCAGAAACTCTTTTTAAAGACATGATCAGGGATGTGTGGCAAATTGGTATTGAGGTTGTCTCTGCGGCATGGCAAAGAGAATATCTCATGCCGAATGGTGGGGAAGGATTACTTTATTGTGGTCTCCCATTAAGTGGTATGTTATACAATCATCAAATCATGTTTCAATTAATTTTTAAAGATTTTATTTGTTTTAGAGAAAGCAAGCTTGCAAATGGAACGGGTAGGGGTGAGTAGAGGAGAGGGAGAGGGAAAGAATCTCAAGCAGATCCTGCGGTAAGTGCAGAGCCCAACATGGGGCTCGATCTCACGACCCTGAGATTATGAGTGAAAACCAAGAGTCGGACACTCAACTGACCAAGCCACCCAGGTGCTCCTCAAATCGTGTTTTTTAAAAGAACACTGAAATCCATAAGTACTTATAGTGGTAAATGAAAACAGAAAGCTAGAAATTGATAAGTATCATATATTCCTGGTGTTTTAAGGAGCACACACTAGACACTTACTTGGTGTTGGTTAATCTGGGAGCACGGTTTACATGAACACACGTGTTACCCATTCTTCTTAATGGTTGAGTGTGTGACTCTTGATTTCTGCTCAGGTCATGATCTCAGGGTGGAGAGATCAAGCCCTGTGTCAGGCTCCACGCTCAGCGGGAAGTCTGCTTGAGACTCTCTCTTTCCCTCTGCCCCTCCCCCTCCTCCCACTCATTCTCTCTTTCTCTTTCTAAAATAAATAAATCTTGAAAAATAAATGAACTCTTTCCACCGACAAAGGCCTAGCTAAGACTGGAATGCTTCTCAGTCCATGAAACAGAGAAATAGGGAGATGAGCATTAGGAAGAAATGTGCCAATATGTAAGCGCAGCTAAGCAGTTTGAAAAGTAAAAGCATTCTGCCGCTCGTAACTGGAGCAAATCTGTCTGTGGCCAAGCAAAGAGGTAATGAAAAACTTATTTACTAAATTAATCAAGCCTGATCATTTAAACATTTGAAGATTGTGCTAAAATGAACACAATCATTACAGATGGGCCCACCAATGTCTTTGCACATCAAGAACATATCCCTTGTGCCTCGGAAGCTTACTAAAGCTTAGAGCCGAGTGGCATGTTGTGACCATGGTCCCTACCCTGCTTGCTGCCTATGAAAGCTTTTATGCTTTTAAGTGATTGAAAAAGTCAGGGGAAGGGAAGCCAGGGTGGCTCAGTCAGTTAAGGATCTGCTTTCAGCTCAGGTCATGATCCCGGAGTCCTGGGATCAAGCCCCGCATCAGACTCCCTGCTCGGTGGGGAGTCTGCTTCTCCCTCTCCCTCTGCCCTTTCTCCCCTTTCGTGCCTGCTCGCTCTCTCTCTCTCTTTCTCTCTCTCTCTCAAATAAAGAAACTGTTAGAGAAAGAAAAAGGAAAAAGAAAGTTAGAGGAAGAATACTATTTCATGACCCACCGAGTTACATTAAATTGAAATTTCGGCACCCCCAGGCTTATCGTTTGTTTAGATGTTGTCTCTAACTGCCTTTGCACTTCAGGGCAACCTCCTCGCTGGTTGAATAAGTCAGTTATATCTTTATAATTTTTATCCCTCTTTGGTTAAATAATGAGACTTTGACATTTTTGATAATTACACTTTACAGAGATTAGTCTATAATTAGAAATCTTTCAAAATTTGCCAAAAAAGGGGGGGTATGTATTTCATCATAAATGTATTAGGATAATTCCAGGTGGGGTCTCAGTCTATAAAGCAAATAGAAAAAAGAAGGAAATCAGAGGCTCCTGAGGTAAAGTGATTCACCAAAGTTAAGTTTAACTTCCTTATTCTTGGGACTTGGTTAGCCCCTAGCGTGGTGTCCATATCACTACCTCATATCAAACAATTCGGTCTCCTGCGCTGCTGATGGGACTTCCGTCAGAGAGTCCCAGATAGACAGCACACCAAGGGGGGTGGTCCCACCTAGGAAACGTTGTTGGAAGCAAATGAGGAGACCTTGGGGAATCATTTCCAGAGCCCCTGAGCAGATGTGAATAGGTTCTTTTTATTTATGGTTAAGATGAGTGTTCAGAAATGGGAACTTGTGACTCCCCATCAAGGTGGGCCTAAGAGTGGGCAGGAGTACTTAGTCCACAGACCCCTACGGGCCTCTTGCGTTAACGAAGCCCGTGCTCCTGATCTCCAGTGAGGAATATGGCGCCTTGCTGGTTTGCAGGCTGGGACCGCATCAGTTGACCCTGACAGGAAAAGAGTCTGAGAAACAAGCTTTCAGCTTTCTGGTAGTTTCAACCTCATTAACCTCTAGAGGCACAGTTTCAGTATCAACGTGGCAGAAGGTGAGTGAATTCAAATTCACAGGTTTCCAGCAATTGCTCCCTGACTCCTAGCCTCTTCAGTGGCCCTTTCTGATTATTTTCCAGTCAGGCCTCACCTCTGGTTCGACCCAGCCCAGCCATTCACAAGACCCCCATTGGGGGATGAGACCCTTGGCCTCCCCAGCCGGCCCCGAAGCGACTCCTGCCACCAGAAATGAATATTCCAATACCCTTTTCAACTCGGGGGACTTGGCTTTTTTTTTTTTTTTAAATCCTGTGTGGTCTTGCCCGGAACTGTTGTCCCCTGAAGTCTGCACAGTAGCCCCGGGGGTGCCCCGTCTGTTTGGCCTCCTGACCGGGTGGCTGGGTAAAGGAATGGTGGTGAGTGTGGTGGTCATTGTCCCCAGGCCGCCAACATCCCCGCCTCAAGATGAATTTCCCTCCGTGAGGGATGTGGCTGAGAGGAATGAAATCTTAGCTCTGCAGAGCCTGTGTGAGAAAGAGTCCAAGGGGAAGGCGAATTACTGTCAGAAAGTTGAGGGGCTTGAGGGGGTCGCCACTGGGTAATCACAGATTTCCTCATGTGGCGTCTCTGTGACTGGACACCCCTGAAAACTGCCTCCCTCACGGGCGTGGTGGGGCTTGGAGCCTCAGTCACCGTGAGCTGCGTCTTCCGAGGCTAGTGCTTCAGGACTCTGAAGAAACTGGGGAGACAGAAAGATCAAGAGAGAATGAGCGCTAGGTGAGGCGGACACTACCCAGGCCCAGTCTCCTTGCTGGTGTGCTAGGTCTCCTCCCTGACATTCCATTTTCTATGGTTTCTCTCCAAGTCGTTAATCGTGGTCATCGTCATCCTCCTCATCATCGTGAATGCTTTTTGGTTTTGTTTTGGTTTGTATTTTTTTCATTCTCACCAGCATTATAGCATGTTGTTCTTTCTCTCAACCTAAAATAAGTTCTTTTGACTTTGCTGGCCCTGTGAATGCCTGCCAGTGTCTCTGTTCCCCTTTGTAGGAAATTTCCCAGAAATGTTTGCTGTGTCCGATCCCTCATTCTTCCAAGAACTTTGAAGTTGTATTTTCTTTGGCTTCACCTTCAAAACATATCCCGTATCTGACAAGTTCTCATCACCAGCACGCTTGCCAGCTGGGTCTATTGCTTGAAATCCAGCAACAGCCTCTTGACTGACCTCTTTCCTTCTATCATCTCTACTCAACACAGCAACCAGCATGAGTCTTCTAAAATATAGGTTAGGCCGTGTCGCTCGTCAGCATTCCACTCAGTAAAAATCACCATCCTGCCTTAGAATGGTCACCTCCTATCCTTCTTCTCCTCCCCTTGTCCCAGGCACACCAGTCCGTGGCCATCTTTGTGAATATTCCAGCGCGTTTTCCCTCTTTGCATGAGACTCGTTCCTCTGCGCGGAATGCTTTTCCCCTGGAGAGAGCTGCGTGGTCAGCTTCCTCCTTCCCTTGCGATCTTTGCTCACATCTCCAGTTCTCAGTGATGTCGACCCAAACTGCCCCATTTATGGTCACACGCCCACCTCACATGCCTGGCCTCCTTCGCCTTGCCCTGTGTTTTCTTTCTAACCTTTACCGCCTGACATCGATACCATTATTACAGTTCTATATTTTCCAGTTTATTATTTGGAAAACAAAAGCTTCAGAAAGGGCAGGAATCTCTTCCATCTGGTCCATTGATATGAGCCAACACTAGGAAGTGGGTGCCGGGCAGGTAGCAATCAGGACTTGTTGAAATGTTCATCTTTTATAATTTTCTTCTATTATTATGCTAAGGTTTTATTATTGGCCCTGATTGTTTAAAATGTCCTTAAGATAAAAGCAACATGGGCGCCTGGGTGGCTCAGTGGGTTAAAGCCTCTGCCTTCGGCTCAGGTCATGATCTCAGGGTCCTGGGATCGAGGCCCGCATCGGGCTCTCTGCTCAGCGGGGAACCTGCTTCCCCCTCTCTCTCTGCCTGCCTCTTTGCCTGCTTGTGATCTCTCTCTGTCTGTGAAATAAATAAAATCTTTAAAAAAAAAAAAAAAGAAAGTTTACGGGGCATCTGGGTGGCTCAGTTGGTTGAGCGACTGCCTTCGGCTCAGGTCATGATCCTGGAGACCCGGGATCGAGTCCCACATTGGGCTCCCTGCTCGGCGGGAAGTCTGCTTCTCCCTCTCTCACTCCCTCTGCTTGTGTTCCCTCTCTGGCTGTGTTTCTCTCTGTCAAATAAATAAATAAAATCTTTAAAAAAAAAAAAAAAAAGAAAAACAAAGTTTAAAAAAAGATAAAAGCAACACATGTTCTTTATGAAAAAAACTCCAAGGAATGAAGGATATCACATGTTCCTTCTCTCTCTTTCTCTCTCTCAAATAAATAAGTAAATAAATCTTAAAAAGAAAAACTCTAGGGACATCTAAGTGGCTCATTCGGTTAAGCATCTGCCTTGGGCTTGTCATGATCTCAGGGTCCTGGGGCTGAGCTCTGTGTCAGGCTCCCTGCTGAGCAGGGAGTCTGCCTCTCTCTATCTATCTCTCTGCCTCTTCCCCTCCTCCCTGCTTGTTCTCTCTCTCTCTCTCTCTCTCTCTCTCTCTCTAATAAATAAAATCTTAAAAAAGGAAACCTCTAAATAGCACAATATGGAAACATTACAGTGCTCCAAGTCCTTGAGCTGAAATGGAACTAAACCAAGACAGACACACATGCAAGTGCATCGGCTGCAGGAACTTGAAGAGGTTGGGTCAGCTTGGAACCGGGCTCTCAGTTCAGTTGGCTCTCTGATCGCTACCTCTTCATCAGTGAAATTGGAATATTGATATGTCCTTTCAATTTCACTGTCAGGGCTCAGTGACGTAATATCAATACCATGTCTTCTTCAGCATCTGGCATGTAATAAGCATGTGATAAAAGGCAGCTGTTATAAAAAACCAAAAATGGCCGATGACTGTTCAGTATGAATTCTCCATTTTCCATTTCAACAAAAAGAGGTGATTTCCTGAGAGAGGAGGACACTTGTGCATGCAGAGTCAAACATTCCCATTTTAACCGTATTTAGCCTGCTAATCGGGCATCCAAATTTACCAGTGTATTTGCCTGTGTAATTAGCTGTGATTCGCAGCCAACGCTGAGCTTCTGTGCTGGTGTATTCTGTTACTTTACAAATGAAATTACCAAAGGGTGCATGTCTTTAGGCAGTTGTTGCCAAAAAAAACCAAGCAAAACAAAAAAATGTGGATTATTTGTATCACATGAAAAAATAGGTCTGGCTTAACACCCAGTGAACTCTTTTTTTTTTTTTTAACAGTTTCTTTTTCTTTATTTGAGAGAGAGAGAGCACAAATAGGCAGAGAGCAGGCAGAGGGAGAGGAAAAAGCAGATTCCCTGTTGAGCAGAGAGCCTGATGTGGGGCTCGATCCCAGGACCCTGAGATCATGACCTGAGCCAAAGGCAGAGGCTTTAACCCACTGAGCCTCCCAGGCGCCAGAGTGACCTCTCTTTTAAGACTTTTATTTATTCATATATTTTAAGTAATCTCTACAGCCAACATGGGGCTCAAACTCACAACCCCAAGATAAAGAGTTAGATGCTCTACCAACTGAGCATTGAGTGAACTCTTACATTGCCATTAACTGAAGCTAAGGTTCCCCCCATTAGAACAAAGCAGGTAGTTCCCAGTAGTCTGAAGGGGGACATTTCCACACTTAAGGAATAAAAGAAAACTTTGCATCTTTCTAAGACTTTATTTATTTATTTTAGAGAGAGAGAGCACACGTGAGAGTGAGAATGAGCAGGGGGAGGAGCAGAGGGGGAAGGAGAGGGAGAGACTTTCCAGCAGACTCCAAGCTAAATGTGGAGCCCGGTGCGAGGCTGGCTCTCATGATGCTGAGATCATGACCGGAGCCAAAACCAAGTGTCAGACACTGAACCAACTGAGCCACCCAGGCGCCCCCAAACTTCACATCTTTCTATCATCTTCTCAAGAGTATCTTTTAAATTTGGAAACCTCAAAGAGTATTATTTATGTTTAAAAAATTTAGAAAGGTTTTGTTCATTGAGTCCATTTTTCTTTCCTCCTTTGCTTGATCAGAATCCAACCTTTCATTGTAGTTAAACTTCCTTTTGGCACCGACTGTAGATTGCAAACTTGCTGGTACCTCTGAGTTCCAGGCTCCTGGTGCCATAGAACGTCACAGGAGCCAGCTGGGCTGGGGCTCAACCATGGAGCACAGGCTGTGCTTGTTCCCAGGAGAGACCAATGAGCTCTACGCTCTCACTGGGGTTTCAGGTTCAAGGGAACAGAACCGAGAAAGAATCGAGTAGAGGACCTTCTGCTGTTTCACTTCCCATGGCCTTCCTCTGACACTGTCCCCTTTCCTTCTGTGGCACTTTCCCACTTTATCCCTTCCTTTTAGAGGTCCCAAGCCCTCCTGGTGTCTCTTCACTTCCTTGCCAACTATCTGACCTTTGGAATCCTTTACTATTCATGATCGTTCAGTATGTGTCCTCCGTGGGATTTTTTTTTTAAAGATTTTATTTATTTATTTGACAGAGAGAAATGCAGCCAGAGAGGGAACACAAGCAGGGGGAGTGAGAGAGGGGGAAGCAGGCTTCCCGCCGAGCAGGGAGCCCGATGCGGGGCTCGATCCCGGGTCTCCACGATCATGACCCAAGCCGAAGGCAGTCGCTTAACCAACTGAGCCACCCAGGCGCCCCTGTCCATGGGATTTTAAGAAAGTTCAAAGTCTTGATTTATTCAGCAGGTATTGATCTTATGCTCACCATGTGGCAGGTATCATGACGATAGAGTACGTGTAGAGACAAGCAAGGTTCTGGACCTAAGAGCATTTACCATCCAGACAGAGGAATGGTGCATTGACATGGAGCCTTCTAGAGAGGTGGCATAACAGAGCAGCCAGTTCTATAGGCTCTGCATTTCACGCTTCTCATTGCAAACAAACCTATTTCTTAGAATCACAATGATGATAAAATCATGCAGATCATTTTAAGTGTAAAGCTTCTGTACTCTGTCAGTGTCCCTCAGTCTCAATGTAATCAACTTCCCAGAGGCTGTAGGAGTCGAGGGGAACACAGCATTCCTAATCAGATTCTTTGCCCTGGACTGTCCTGGACTATCCGTTGGAAAATACTTAATGGAAAAATGCTTCAAAAATGCATGTGAGCCCACACTTATGTCCCCTTAAGGCTGTTAAGGCTATTGACTCTGTCCATTCATCTGCTTTCACTTGGGAGAAAGCAGGAGGCTTTTTCAGCCCTGCAAGGCCCCAGATTAAGGAAGTCTTAATCAACTTTAGAGTTCTGGCTTTAGGCAGACAAACCTCACTTGGCAGAGCTGTGCTTCCTCCCATCCCTGCGTGCAGATGGCTGACTTCAGCCATGGCTCATGCCTCTCCTAAGGCGGCCAAAAACAGTCAGAAGCCCTCAATATGCATCATCATTCCGAATCTTGCCAAGCCATTTCCCCTAAGAGTAAAGTCATAAGTCACGGTTGGCATTCTGAGGCTGTGCAGCCTGGTGACTGTACTTAACAATATTGTATATTTGGAAGTTGCTAAGGGAGCATATCTTAAAAGTTCTCACCACAACAAAGACAGTTGTAATGATGCCAGGTGATGGATGGTAACTAGACTTACTGTGATCATTTCACCATATACACGTTTATCAAGTCATCTTGTTGAACATCTTAAACCAATACAATGTTGTATGTTAATTATATCTCCGTAAAACTGGGAGAACAAAACAAAAGTCACAGTTGATACGTGTTGCGCCTTCCGAGATGGGTTGCTAGCTTTCCACCAATGCCACATATTTTCCATTCTCTCAAGAGCTTACTGCCAAGTTCTTAATTCTACCCTGGCTAAAAGTAGGTTTACATTTGTACAGTAGAAAGTCCAATTAATCCTGGCTTAGTATAACAGCTTTGTGATTTCATAAACCCCTAGAGGTCTGCGGTGCCGAGCCATTATTTGTACTGTGTTCTATGAGCTCCATCATCACTATAGCACAGTTTCCTTATTTGTAAAATTCAACATAGGTGGCTATAACACCCATATTATAAGAAGCCAGATGGAAGGAGACAGAAAGAAGGGGGACAGCCACACCGTTTAAGGACATATCCCAGAAATTGTACATCTCGCTTCCTCTCACATCACGTTGCCTTTAACTTAGTCACGAGGCCATGCTTAGCTGCAAGGGAGTCTGAGAAATAGACTCTATTAAGGGAGACTCTATCACTGTGAGATGAAAGAAAGGGGACAAAGGTGTGGGGAAATATTTAACTCAGTGAGGATGATAAAAAGAACTAATTGAAAGTATCAGAAAATATGTGGAATAAGAACTGCATACAATTAAGCTCCATGTATACAAGCATCAGCATCTGCTCTGGAAAGGACTAATGACCTTTCCATATTTTTAGTTTAAATCCATATACTTTTTATCTCTCTCCTTCTCTGTGTTTTGAACTCTTTAAGAGGTTGTGTGTTTACCACCCCTAGTAGGTATTTGATAAATATTTGTCAAATGAAAGAATAAATATGTCAGTGGAATTCTGATATATATATTTCTGTCAATATTTTACTCCAGAACAGTGGCTTCAGTTTGGGGGTGCTAATCCATGGAATAATCTAGCCTGTATCTCTACAAGAGGCTTCTAGATCAATTAATGTGCTTGTCTTCCCAATTGACTGAATTGGTCAATTATATTGATATATATTATAAATTCTTTCTCATCAATTACTTGGTATAATTCCTAGCTAAAGAATTGTTGGAGAATTTTCTGGTCCAGGTCTACTGTCTCGGTCCTGAACAGTTGTCTGGGTCCTTGATGTGTGTCATATTGTTGTTTCCATGTCCACCATTCTCTTGGAGGGGGCTCTTCTGCTGAGCATAGTGGCTGCCTCATGAGGGGATGTGGGTAGTGGAGTACCAAGCCAGGAGGACTGGGAGCCAGTTCTTCCAACCCTCAGTCCAAAATGGTATTTTACAACCTCATGTATAATCAGGGCAGTAGAAGATGAGAAGAGGGAGTGAATACTTTTGTCTGGCTTGATCCTAGGGAGTGTCTTGAAGAAGGTGGGTTCAAACCAGACAGTAGAAAGCAGAGCTCCTGAAACCTCTCCCCCAGGGAATCCTCAGGCAAATAGACAAGTTAGAATGTTATCTCTTGGTCAGTTTGGGGTCGTAGCCTAAATCAATCTACTCCAAGGAGAAATTTGTTGGAAGTATTTTGCTTTATTTCATTCACACATGCATTTATTCTTCTATTCATGTATTTAGCAAACATAATGCAACACAAATTAAGTGCCAGGCACTGTTTTACACAAGGACACACAAAGCCCTGCTCTCTTAGAGCTTATCTTCTCATGCAGGATAGACATTAAACAAATAGCACACAATTAATAAGCAGATAAGCTACCGGCAAGATAATTTGGTTGTGCTAAGGGCCATGAAAGAAATTAAGCAGGTGATTTAGTACAGAGCACATTCACTTCTCTGCACCTCAGTGGACTCATCTGTAAAATGAGGTGAGTATCTGAAAATGGTATCTGAAATCAATAATAGAGGTCCACAGTTCCAAAATCCCCAGAATAAAAGCTTTGTCCTAACGCGGTCAATGGCAAACAAATGACCTGAATTCATTCGGAGATGAATCTTGATCTGAACTGAACAAGCTAGTATCACACGGAAAGGTATTGGATGAGTTGGCCAGAAAGGATCATTGTGGTGATTGCTGTCACTTCATGTTTTTAACTCAAGTAACTCAGGGATCCTCCCAGTTCCTCCAAGAAGCTCATCTAGGTTCCTGGGTGTGGGATCAGAAGAGGGCACCTGGGTCATGATTTGTCCTTTATTCATTCTGGCCCCGTTTGGAATACAGTGCACATCCCAGGCCCACAGTAATGTCTTTAGCAGCGTCACTTGTTACCTTCTGATACTGGGGTTCACGAACCCATCATGTCTTCTGTCAGATAGCTGGGGATGGGGTCCAGGGTCTAGGATCTGATCATCAAAGACCATAAAAAATAGCTCGCTCTGGGGACGGCTGGGTGGCTCAGTTGGTTAAGCAACTGCCTCGGCTCAGGTCATGATCCTGGAGACTCGGGATCGAGTCCCACATCGGGCTCCCTGCTCAGCGGGAAGCCTGCTTCTCCCTCTCTCAGTCCCTCTGCTTGTGTTCCCTCTCTGGCTGTGTTTCTCTCTGTCAAATAAATAAAATCTTTAAAAAAAATAGCTCGCTCTAATTCTCTCCGTTGTCCACCTTGACTCAACTCCCTCTTCCCTGAGTGATGGATATTTCTCCTAAATCTTTGAGTAAGATTGATGTTCCGGGGAGATAGACCTTATTTATCTAAGGGCCTCCAGTGCACCCTGGTACTATGGCCTAGTACCATAGCTGCCCAGGGATCTGAACACTCCAGGTTGGGAGGTGAAGTCTTAAAGGAGAACTAGAATTTTGGTGGGTGGAAATGGCAGAAAAGGCTAGTCCAGGTGGAAGGACTTATAAATAAGGGAACTACAAACTGCCTGGACAAGTGGATAAGGGACAAATTATGTGGAAGACTTTGGATGTCACAATAAAAAGTTAAGACTCATTCTGTTAAAAAAAAAAAGGAAGAAAGAAAGAAAGAAAAAAAAGAAAATAATTTTAAAGACTTCAGAGTAATGCAATCTGATTAATGTTTGGAAATTTTAATGGTTAGGGTGCATTCAAAGAGTGAGAGCCTGAGGACAAGGATGAGGTTTTCGAGTGGACCCAGGGTGGGATAACCCAACTGGCATGTGTCAGCTAAAATGGCAAAGCAAGGAGGTCAATGAAGAATGTCAACTGAACTCAGCGAATGGTTTTGATGAGGTGGAGGAGAAGACAGGGTGGTGAAAGAGGAAAAAAAGAAGACGATGTTATACTTCTAACCTCAACAAACTTTAGGCATATAAAGATGTATGAAGAAGCTCTTGAGATCCTTCTGAAGCATCTTGCATTAGAGAAAAAGAAAGCTGCGGGAAAATTTGCTTATTTACCTTTCTGTTAGAGGAATTAAGGAAAGTAAGCTTTTGGTTTACTAGATATCAATACAAATGACCAATTCAGTCAATTGGGAGGACAAACACATTGATTGATCTAGAAGCCTCTTGTAGAGATACAGGCTAGATCATTCCATGGATTAGCACCAATCAAACTAAAGCCACTGTTCTGGAGTAAAATATTGACAGAAATCCTGAAACTTGAGGGCATGTCACTGGTTAAACCACCTTCTAAGGCAGGGCCAGTACAACCCATACTACCTTTTAACGTCGTTCTCCCTAGGATCCCATTGTCTCTCATGCTAAACCTTGTTGCCCACAAATCACCATTATGAGTAGTTTTCCATATGTCCCACTTTGCCTGAGAGTGTCTTGGTTTTCTGCCTATAGTCTTAACATAATTGTGACTGGGTCCCCCTTCCTTTCACTCCCATAAGTATCTATCGTCTTTGATCAATCAGGACTCACCGAGGCAATGTCCTGACTCTCTGCTCTCTCCTTTCCAAATTCACATAAAGTAAAGCCAATGTGTATGGGAAATGTTCATCCCCAAATCATCTTGGATTTCCAAAAACAATCCAAGAGGAAAGCCAGCTCATAGAATGGCAGCACCAAATGGCAGCTCTGTGTCCTTGGGCAAATCAGCTACTGTTGCTGAGCTAGATCTTCATCTGTAAAATGGGCATAGTGACTGTCTTAATTTTTTTCTACTTAGAATATTAAGAGGCCTGAATATTGTGAAAGCCTCTTGTATTGTGTACTAGAACAGGCTTATTAGCAAGCAAACAGTAACTGCACTAAAGCCTTTTTTTAAGATTTTATTTATTTGAGAGAGAGTGCACAAGCAGGGGGAGGGGCAGAAGGATAAGGAGAAACAGGCACCTGGCTGAACGGGGAACCTGATGCGGGGCTCCATCCCAGGATCCTGGGATCCTGACCTGAGCCGACGGCAGACGCTTACCCGACCAAGCCACCCAGGTGCTGTGCGCTAAAGTCTTAATGTGTCATTCTTCCCAGTATATTTTCATTTTTTAATGTCCCTCCATCTGCAATTTTCAGACTTTGACAGCTAGTTTATAGCTCCTCTGTTGTACTATTTTAAATAACAGTGAACAGGAAAATGCTGCATCTACTACGTTCAACGCTATGGAATCGAAAAGCTAACATGCTAAAAGCTAAACGCGCGACTCGATTATGATGAACCTCCATAGTAGGGCAAGTACGGTCATGAGAGGTGGGGAGATGCCGTTTTGGCCATTTAGAATAAGACCTGGGTTGTTTATTTGAAACTGTAGCAAAAGAGAGGAACCAGATGCGAAATTTTGAATCTCGTTCTTGGTATATTTTAGAATGATCTTGAATGACAGTGATTTGGTCTGTCTTCTACTTTCAGATGTTTCCGGTGTGGACATTGAAGAGACAGCTCCTTATCCTTTTAAACATAATCCTAATTTCCAAACTCCTTGGAGCTAGATGGTTTCCTAAAACCCTGCCCTGTGATGTCAGTCTGGATGCTCCAAAGGCCCACGTGATTGTGGACTGTACCGACAAGCATTTGACCGAAATCCCCAGAGGTATTCCCACCAATGTCACCAACCTCACCCTGGCCATTAACCACATCCCCGGCATCTCTCCAGCCTCCTTCCACTGGCTGGACTCTCTGGTAGAGATCGATTTCAGATGCAACTGTATCCCCATTCGACTAGGGCCCAAAGACCACCTGTGCACCAGCAGGCCCCAGATTCAACCCAGAAGCTTTCATGGACTCACTTATTTGAAATCCCTTTATCTGGATGGAAACCAGCTTCTAGAAATACCTGAGGGTCTTCCTCCCACCCTGCAGCTGCTGAGCCTTGAGGCCAACAGTATCTTCTCTATCATGAAAAGTAACCTAACGGAACTGACCAACATAGAAAGGCTCTACTTGGGCCAAAACTGTTATTTTCGCAACCCTTGCAACGTCTCATTTTTCATTGAAAAAGATGCTTTCCTGAGTCTGAAAAATCTAAAGTTGCTCTCCCTAAAAGCTAACAATATCACTTATGTCCCTACTACTTTGCCATCTACTTTAACAGAACTCTATCTTTATAACAATGCCATTGCAAAGATCCAAGAAGAGGATTTTAATAACCTCCATCTCCTGCAACTTCTTGACCTAAGTGGAAATTGCCCTCGTTGTTACAATGTCCCATTTCCTTGTACACCCTGTGAAAATAATTCTCCCCTCCAGATCCACCCCTCGGCTTTCGATGCACTGACAGAATTACAAGTGTTACGTCTGCACAGTAACTCTCTTCAGCACGTGCCCCAAAGATGGTTTAAAAACATTAAAAAGCTGAAGGAGCTAGATCTTTCCCAAAACTTCTTGGCCAAAGAAATCGGGGAAGCCAAGTTTTTGTATCTTCTTCGCAATCTTGTCCAGTTGGATCTGTCTTTCAATTATGAACTTCAGGTCTATCGCGCAGCTCTGAACCTATCAGATGCATTTTCTTCCCTGAAACAGCTGAAAGTGTTGCGGATCAAAGGATATGTTTTTAAGGAGCTGAGCAGCCATAATCTGTCCCCGCTACGGAGTCTTTCTAATCTTGAAGTTCTTGACCTTGGCACTAACTTCATAAAAATTGCGGACCTCAGCATATTTGAACAATTCAAAACACTGAAAGTCATAGATCTTTCAATGAATAAAATATCACCTTCAGGAGATTCAAGCGAAGTTGGCTTCTGTTCTAGCACCAGAACTTCTGTAGAAGGTCAAGCACCCCAGGTCCTTGAAACATTACATTATTTCAGATATGATGAGTACGCAAGGAGTTGCAGGTTCAAAAACAAAGAGACTCCTTCTTTCTTGCCTTTTAATAAAGATTGTTACATGTATGGGCAGACCTTGGACCTAAGTAGAAACAATATATTTTTTATCAAGTCCTCCGATTTTCGGCATCTCTCTTTCCTCAAATGCCTAAATTTGTCAGGAAATACCATTGGCCAAACTCTCAATGGCAGTGAATTTCAGCCTCTAGTGGAATTGAAGTACTTGGACTTCTCGAACAACCGGCTTGATTTACTCCACTCAACAGCATTTGAGGAGCTACGCAACCTGGAAGTTCTAGATATCAGCAGTAACAGCCATTACTTCCAATCAGAAGGAATCACTCACATGTTGAACTTTACGAAGAACCTAAAACTTCTGAAGAAACTGATGATGAACAACAATGACATCGCTACCTCCACCAGCAGGACCATAGAGAGCGAGTCTCTCAGAATTCTGGAATTCAGAGGCAATCATTTGGATGTTTTATGGAGAGATGGTGACAACAGATATTTCAAGTTCTTCAAGAATCTGCTGAACCTAGAAGAATTAGACATCTCGGAAAATTCCTTGACTTTCTTGCCTTCTGAAGTTTTCGATGGCATGCCTCCAAATCTGAAGACCCTCTCCTTGGTCAAAAATGGGCTCACATCCTTCACCTGGGAAAGACTCCAGTATCTGAAGAATCTAGAGACTTTGGACCTCAGCTACAACAAGCTGACAACTGTCCCCGACAGATTATACAACTGCTCCAGGAGCCTCAAGAAACTGATTCTTAAGTATAATCAAATCAGGCAGCTGACAAAGTATTTTCTACAAGACGCTTTCCAGTTGCGGTATCTGGACCTTAGCTCAAATAAAATCCAGATTATCCAAAAGACCAGCTTTCCCGAAAATGTCCTCAACAATCTGGAGATGTTACTTTTGCATCACAATCGGTTTCTATGCACCTGTGATGCTGTGTGGTTTGTCTGGTGGGTTAACCACACGGAGGTGACCATTCCTTACTTGGCCACGGATGTGACTTGTGTGGGGCCGGGAGCGCACAAGGGCCAGAGTGTCGTCTCCCTGGATCTGTATACCTGTGAGTTAGATCTGACTAACCTGATTCTCTTCTCACTTTCCCTATCGGTGTCTCTTTCTCTGATGGTGATTACGACAGCCAACCACCTCTACTTCTGGGATGTATGGTATAGCTACCATTTCTGTAAGGCCAAAATAAGGGGCTATCGGCGTCTGACATCCCTGGATTCTTGCTATGACGCTTTTGTGGTATATGACACTAAAGACCCCGCGGTGACAGAATGGGTTTTGGACGAGCTGGTGGCCCAGCTGGAAGACCCAAGAGAGAAACATTTCAATTTATGTCTTGAGGAAAGGGACTGGTTACCGGGGCAGCCGGTTTTGGAAAACCTTTCCCAGAGCATACAGCTTAGCAAAAAGACGGTGTTTGTGATGACGAACAAGTATGCAAAGACCGAGAACTTTAAGATAGCATTTTACTTGTCCCATCAGAGGCTCATGGATGAAAAAGTGGACGTCATTATCTTGATATTCCTTGAGAAGCCCCTTCAGAAATCCAAGTTCCTCCAGCTCCGGAAGAGGCTATGTAAGAGTTCTGTCCTCGAGTGGCCAACGAACCCGCAGGCTCACCCGTACTTCTGGCAGTGTCTGAAGAGTGCCCTGGCCACCGACAATCATGTGACCTATAGTCGGGTGTTCAAAGAGACGGTCTAGCCCTTCCTTGCAAATTAGGACCTCCCAACTGACCGAGGAGAAGCTTGACTGCCCAGATTTTCTGATAGATGGCTCACTAAAAGGGTGTTTTCCAATTCTCTAAGACCGGGATGGTCCGTATCAGAAGGGAAAGTCGCAGTGCCAAAGAAATTGGAAAAATGGACTTTATAGGATGTGTGGCGTCATCTTTCTTATCTCTCTGTGACTCCCTTTGCCCTTGAGCCTCTCCTTTCCATTCCCAGATAGATGATACTGGGAGAACGTGGAAAGGGGAGGACACGAAGCTCCGATTCTCCCGCAATTCCCTTGTGATTATGAACTACACACAATCTCGAGATATTGAGAAGAATTGTGTTTGGACCCATGACAAGTACCGATATGTCTAGAAATAGGGTAAAAGATGCTCAGGTCTGTGCCTATGACATTACAATGTACCAGAGTTAGTGAAAGGAAAACACAGCGCCTCACCCAACGGCTTCTATATCAACCAGCGCCCCCTTCTATACAGACTGAGAATTGGCTCCCGACCGGTGGTCGCCTGGGTGCCCCTCTCTCTGCCCTTGGGCCTGTTGCTGGGTTCCGTGGGGGGAAATAGTGAAAAACATCTTTCCCACTGATGGACATAGTCCACTCACACACGAAAAAATTAAAGTGATCTGGCTTTGTACAAAGTGAAGCTCTTTGCTTCGATGATAACAGACCAGCTTAAATTTGTCACGGACTTAACGTTTGTTCCCTCCCAAATTCAGATGCTGAAATCCTAACCTCCTACCCCCCAGTGTGATGGTATCAGGAGGTGTGGCCTTTGGGAGGCGATCAGGTCAGGAGGATGGAGCCCTCAGGAAGGCGATCAGTGCCTTATAAGAAGACAGCAGAGAACTCACTTGCTGTGTTCCCATGGTGCCCCTGTGAGGACACAAAGAGGTCAACAGCCCGCAGCTCAGAAGAGGGCCTTCCCCAGAGCCAGACGCTGCTGGCACTCTTGAGGCAGGATTTCTGTCCTTCAGAACTGTTGAAATAAGTATCTGTTGTTTAAGTCACCGAGTTTACAACGTTTCCTTATGTAGCAGCCTGAGCGGACTCAGATTTTTTTTTTTTTTTTGTAAGATTTTGTTCATCTAGTTGACAGAAACACAGCTAGAGAGGGAACACAAGCAGGGGGGTGAGAGAGGGAGAAGCAGGCTTCCTGCCGAGCAGGGAGCCCGATGCAGGGCTCGAACCCAGGACTCCGGGATCGTGACCTGAGCCGAGGGCAGACGCTCAATGACTGAGCCACCCAGGCGCCGACTCAGATATTTTTATCTGCTTTGCAAAGTTCTGTGTCCAAAGTAACATTGTCTCATGCACTGGCCTTTCAGACTGCTCTGCTAACTAATACCATGTATCCGTAATTATCTGCCAATTTGATCTGTCAACGTGAGATGGTTTTGATAGGAAACTCTGCAAGAGGACCCCAGGAACATTTATTTATTTAATAAATACAGTTATCGGGCAGGGATGACATCCCTATGGATTCTTTTTTTTTTTTTTTAAGATTTTATTTATTTATTTGACAGAGAGAAACACAGCCAGAGAGGGAACACAAGCAGGGGGAGTGAGAGAGGGAGAAGCAGGCTTCCCGCCGAGCAGGGAGCCCGATGTGGGGCTCGATCTCGGGTCTCCGGGATCACGACCTGAGCCGAAGGCAGTCGCTTAACCAACTGAGCCACCCAGGTGCCCCTCTATGGATTCCTTTTTAAATTGCAGGGAGGAGGAAGGGAGAGGGGAAGCCGAGGTTTACAGACCTCAGTGCTCTCAAGGCCAAAGTCTTGAATGCCAAGGACCAAGACATACTAAAGACACACATACTTCCAACTGGGTCTAAAATATCAGGAGTTCGGGCGCCTGGGTGGCTCAGCGGGTTAAAGCCTCTGCCTTCGGCTCAGGTCATGATCTCAGCAGGGAGCCTGCTTCCTCCTCTCTCTGCCTGCCTCTCTACCTACTTGCGATCTCTCTGTCAAATAAATAAAATCTTTAAAAAAAATAATAAGATAAAATATCAGGAGTTCAATGTTTGAAACCTCATTGCTGGGCTTTATTTCATGAGAGTGATTATCTGCGGAGGGGTCTGCGCCCTTTAGAAAATAGCGTGCATGGGTTCAAATCTTTGGAGCATTTGTTGGGAGATACTGAGTATGTTTGAAATGCCAAAGGTTTGACTTTAAGTATAGTTGTAAATACACAGTATATATACATTCTTTCCAAAGGACTTGTAATTGATAAGGGTTAAACATTCCCAAATCAGGTCTCTGGAATGAATAAAGACGTAAGCTTCTAGAGCCAATTATTTGACAACATCTTTAAGCTTTATTGTGCCTAATCGACACCTTTCTTCTTCGGTGAAAACAAAGATAATGTCATAAAACTTGGCTCTTGGCCATCATAAAGCTTCTTCGATTAAAACACATCAACACATAAGGCTGAAGCGATTTGGGTGATTCATAAACCATAAAACACTTGAAGACAGCTTAAACATCTTGTGAAATGGATTAAGAGGAAGGGAAACTGAAATAATGCGTCTCTGAAACCACACTGTGTTTTGACATGAGGTTCTGTCCAGGCTTTGCTGTAGGAAACAACTAAAAGCACATGGACAAACGATTTTCTTCCCAGATTCTTTGTGATCTTGGCTGGTCACTCCTTGAAACTTCAGAGACCTCTGTGGGGTTCTCTACCACTGAAGCCACTAGCTCAGGCTACCAGGAGCATGTGACTGCCAGGTCCCCTCCCAAGTTCTGAGCGTCCTGCTGCTCGGCTCACCGGTCTCTGGTGGGCTCTAGCCGGAAGGGACTCCCGACTGCACACGAGTCCCCCTCCACCGTCAGGGCATGGCCCCCAGCTTTATTCCCCGCTGGACTTGCCAGGTTGTGTCCTTCCTCTTGGGACGCATCTTGTGCCTCGGCAAGACCTGGGATCCAAGTCTTGTGGGACCCAAGCCAAGGGGCGGGGGGAGGAGAGGGCATTCGGCAGGGCAAGTGTTATGGCTGAGAAGAGGCAAAGCAAGCATCTGCCGTCTCTGGAGGAGTGGGCGGTGGGGTGATCAGAGCCCCCATCCTCTCATCTGTTTCCTGCTCTGTTTGGACACTCCTAGGTCTAGATGGTCTCTTGAATGTAAACAGAAAGTCTAGAGCACGTGGAGCAGGGATGGTGACCTGAGAACCTGGGTGTGTCCTTCCCAGGCTCAACCCTGGGCACAGCAAGGACACACGCTCTTCCCTGGGAGGAGGCTGCCCCCTCCCCGCAAACACGCTTTTTAGCTTTTTATGTACTTCCTCCTTCTCCTCCGAAGCAGGATGAATGGCAGAAACAGGTCACACATCTGGCTGAATCTTAAAATGGGGGTGGGGATCAGGTTGGATTTGCCCGCCGCCTCTCCTGCACCTGCTGAAATGAGCAGGTTTACGGGACAGGACAGGCAAGCCCGTCTGTGCTTGGAATTTTGCGTGCCAGTACTCAGGGACGGTCAGTGCATGGGACACACCGCCAGTCGCCTCTGCTGGAAGATTGAGCCCTTGACCTTAAGGCACCGTGGGGACCACTTGTAGCTTCTGGGGTGGGAAGAGCAGTGTGGGAGGGGAAGTCAAAAAGGGCTGTGCTTTGGAGAGCCCCAGGACTGAAAATGAACCCCTTTCACCGAGTTCATGTGATGCGGGAGAACAAGCCAAGCCCCAACCAACCAAGAGAGAGAAAGGGAAGGCTTGAAGAGAGTCCCCAGGTCCCAATGCGCTTGTGTGGACACGGGCCAGGGGTGCGCCGTGTGGGTGGCCGGCGTGTGGACAGCGGGGCGGGCTCGGGCTGTCTGAGCGTTTTTCTTCTTTCGCCTCGCCCTCCCTCTCAGTTTCCTCTTTGGCTTTAGATGCCGCCGCGAGCCTCCAGTGATGCGCACGAATGAACAGAAAGCAGTGGCTGCCGGTGGGATTCTTCTGCGTGGAAGCAGCGGTTTTGTGTGCACTGTGGGGTTCAAACGGATGTGTTCCCCACGCACCCAGAGTGTATTTCCCCCTGCCTTGGGGAGTGGGGCCTTCCCCGGGGACACCAGAGGGACTCTCTGCCCCATTCAAATTCGCATTCTTCCTCCTTATCTCAAATCAACCCTGTGAGTTAAGAAACTGGATAAGTCCTCTGCCTTTTAAGATTTCCTTCATCTTGGATTGTAGTCAATTTCTAACATGTTTGCCGTGCGCTTCGGGGGTCGCATTTCTCCACACTTACATGGATTCCTTCTCTCTCCTGGAGGTTTCTAGGAATTAAATGTCTTGGAAGAGCCCCGACTTACACTGACTGACGGGGTCTGAGTTCTGGTGCCTCACGAAGAGCATGGTCCAGCAACAGTCTGGTGGGATCTGGAAGGAGACAGGAAGTCCTGGCGGCCTCGTGCCAGTTTTCTGACAGCCTTAGAGCCCCCAGTGGGGCAGGGGGGGACGGGCAGCTGCCTCCACACACACCACAGCCAGCTAGGACGCCCCACCGTGTATGATCCGCGTGAGACCGCTTTCCTTGTCACAGGGCAACGTGTCGCACTGGGTCGTAGATTCCACTTTCATTACGGTGAATTGCATGAGTCGACATCTTGAACAGAAGTGTAGTAACACCTCCATGAACCCGTAACTGAGGCTCATTGTCTATTGGAATGGAAATTAGAACTAGTCAACTCCCCAGAGCTGGCCACCTAAGGAGGGAGAGAGGAGGATCTTAGGAAGAACAGTGTAAGACGAAGTTACTGGTCCCCGGACAGTGTTATGAAAGGGTGTGGAGGGCGAGGGAAGGAAGTCATATTTCTCAAGCTGCAAATGCAAATTAATGCCTCATTTATTCCATTAGATCTTCACATCACCTCCTTGAGCTAGTATTAGGAATTCCATCCTAAGGACAATGGGTTAATGCAGAGATGTAGGTGAGATCAGAGGGGTTAAGTCAGCAACCCAAGGTCACAGAGGACAGAAATGGTTCTACCCCAAACGGACCCAGCTCCGTCCCACCAGTTCGATTGATTTTCCAGTTTAACTGGGGACCAGAATCAGCTAAGGAATTTGGAAACCGTGTGGATTCCAGGCCTTCACGCTAGAGAGCCTGATCTCTGGGGCCCAGGAATCTACATTCTAAAACTAGCCAAGGTGCCTCTGGCCCAGCTGGTCCGCAGAGCCCAGTTTGGGAAGGACCACAGCTTCCTCTGGGACACCAGGGAACTGTTAACAGAGGGGTCACTTCAGCAAGGAAAGCCCAGGTTCCCCCAGGTATGCTCAGTTTCTCTTTCTCCTTCTGCGTATAATCCTCAACACTCTTACCTCACCGCTAGGGAGTCGAGCTTGTTTCGGAGGGATGTACTTTACATGGCAGCTCTGTTCAACGCTAAAATGTGAAGATAATTTGGAGAACACTGGACAGATTTGGGTAGAGACGGCTAAGCGGCCAGCTGTGAAGTAGAGCTGCTTATATTCACCAATGTAAAGGCGCTTTTCTAGAATTTCCCTGGTATCTGACCGAATTCATGGTTCTATGTATACGGTGCAGAGCGCCACCTAGCGGAACCTCGTGGCTGTTGATGTTCATTTCCTGAGACCCTTGGCTGGGTTTCTAAAGTGAGGTGTGGGAAGAAAATATAAAAATAGATATCATCTTCTCAAAAGTGTATTTGTGGCTACTTTATCATATAATCATTGCATTAATACAGAAATATATAGGAATATATGTTAAATGTTGTTTACTGATGAGAGGACAATATAAAAAAAGTTGAAGCCCACAGATTATCAAATCTTTGTTTTGAGCATTTATCTGCATTTCTTTGGCCTGGTGTCTCAGGATGGGGTGTCACGCATTTCCTTTGCAAGTGCAGGTGTAGAAGAAAAACCTGAGCAGCCCTTTTTCCCTATGATGCATTTCTGTTTTTCAAACACGATGGTCCCTAATGTTAACATCATGGTTTAAGCAAAGGTAGAATCCCGCTTAGTAGGTCTCCGGCTCTCCCATCTCAACCTCTCTTGTTGAGCACCCCCACTCATATTTCTGAATAATCTAACCACGAACCATTGTCTCCTCCACCACTCTCACCCCACCGGTCCATAAATGGCATCTTAGAAGCCTGCTGAGATTTCATAGTTTGAAGGTTAGTGGTCTTTTTCATCCTATTGAACTGTGAGTTCAGGAACACTCCC
This sequence comes from Spilogale gracilis, assembly GCA_004023965.1. Taxonomy (NCBI): domain Eukaryota; kingdom Metazoa; phylum Chordata; class Mammalia; order Carnivora; family Mephitidae; genus Spilogale; species Spilogale gracilis. The sequence goes on along the minus strand of PITA01008579.1, from coordinate 5,652 downwards.
TGAGTGGGCATGATGCTTGGGTGACCCCTGCCTCTTCCAACAACATCAACCAAGTCAAAGATCAGAGAGTGCTTACATGCTTATGATATATACATGCATATATATGGTTTCTATCTATCCATCCATATATATGTGCGGTTTTGTGTGTATATACGTAAATATGTGTGCTTGGGTAAATGTGTGTGTGTTTATGTGTGTGTTTGTGTGTTATTAGAATTGCTAAGTCTAACTTCTACATAGGTTAGTTGTAAAACTAAGTAATATAATCCATGAAAAGTACGCAGCATGGGGTGTGCTATCTACCAAGTGCCCCATAAATATTAGCTTATATTACTATTTTTATTATTTTAGATATATGATCAATTTTATATTCTCTAATGGTGAATATTTTTTAAAAAGATTTTATTTATTTATTTGACAGAGAGAAACACAGCCAGAGAGGGAACACAAGCAGGGGGAGTGAGAGAGAGGGAAGCAGGCTTCCCGCTGAGCAGGGAGCCCGATGTGGGGCTCGATCCTGGGTCTCCTGGATCATGACCTGAGCCAAAGGCAGTCGCCCAACCAACTGAGCCACCCAGGCGCCCCTAATGGTGAATATTTTTTAAAGAGTTATTTATTTATTTATTTATTTATTTATTTATTTATTTATTTATTTAACAGAGAGAGATATCACAGGCAGGCGGAGAGGAAGAGACAGAGAGGAGGAAGCAGGCTCCTTGCTGAGCAGAGAGCTGGATGCGGGCCTCCATCCCAGGACCCTGAGATCATGACCTGTGCCAAAGGCAGAGGCTTTAACCCACTGAGCCACCCAGGCGCCCTCGAATATTTTTAATTTTTTCAAGTACACAGTATCTGAGAATTTTCTTCTACAAACCATTTCTGCTGTGTATAAAGTTTATGCTCAACATTTCGTGTACTATATTCATTTACTGTTTTCAAATTTTTTCATGTAAGAAATGACTCTCAATTCGTTAGCTCTTTCCTTCATTACCTAGTCTCAATCACTGTGATCTACTCTTGTTTTCTTTGGCTGTAAAGCCATCAAACTTTCCAGAAATGTCTCACATACCCAGAGCTCATTTCTGTAGACTTTTTTAAAATATAACTTTTCATTTTCCATAATCTTCTATCTAACCATGAGAATGCTGACCACTTCCTGCTTAAAATTTATTTGAGGAAAGTCCCTTTTTGTTGATCCAAGTTCCTATATTTCCCCAGTTCTGCTTTTTCCTATGATCCTACAAGAAGAAAAATAAGAAAATCCAAATGTATGAAGTAGTTTCAAATGTTGGTTTGCATGAAACCCTGAGATGGTTCTTTTCTTCCTATTTTAAAGATTTTATTAATTTGAGAGAGAGAGCAGGGGCAGAGGCAGAGGCAGAAGCAGACTCCCCGCGGAGCAGGGAGCTCTATGCGAGGCTCAGTCCCAGGATTCTGGGATCATGACCGGAGCTGAAGGCAGACGCTTGACCGACTGAGCCACCCAGGCGCTCAACTCTGTGATGGTCCTTTATCTGTAAGAATCAGAACTGAGTTCTGATATTTGCCCTAACTCTGGGGATAATTAGCCTTCACTGCCACACGGGAGTTTACAGTTTTCCTGATATAGCCTGTTTTCATGAAACTTCATTCAAAAGAGACCATATCCAGCTCTATATTCAAAAGTATAAACTGCTTTCTTCGGAGGATGTGACGCGCAGGGTTTCATCTCTCCCGAAGAGGAGTCGGTCGCCCAAGCTGAACCACGCCCAGCCTTGGCGAACCTCGCTTGGCCCTTTGGAATTCCACTCAGAAAGTCTGCGGGTTTCAGAATCGCTGGTGTCTGCGAGACCGGGTCATTTACCTCTCTCGGCAGCTGAGCAAGACACACTGGCACCAGGTGGGACTCAGATCCAGCCCCTGCCCAGTCTGATGCCCAGAGCTGGGACCTGTCATCTTGCGACTCTCCAATTCCCCGACTCAGTTGAGTCGAGCCGCCCAGGCACAGGCGGAAAAACAGAAATGCAAGCCTTCAGTCCAGAGTGAGGGCTCCCCACCATACAGAGCTAACTTAGGGCAGTGGAAGCGAAGACGGGGAGCAAATACGAATGGCGACCATTTCTCCACTGTGGCCACCGGGACATGTCACTCTGTAGGCCGTGGAAAGCAGAGGAGGGGGTGAAGGGCAAAACGCCACATGTCGCCAGGCTTCATCGCGATTTTGATTTGCATTTCTCCGATTATTAGTGATGCTGAGCGCCTTTTCATGTATGTGTTCACTGTTTGTGTCTCCCTTTTGGAAAAATGTCTATTCAGTTCCTTCGCTCATTTTTTAAATCGTGTTTTTTGTTCTGTTGTGGGTGTTTTTGTTTTTTGCTGTTGAGCTATACAAGTTGCTATGTATTTCAAATATTGACCCCTAATCTGATTTGTGGTTTGCAAATGTTTTCTCCCGTTCTGTAGGCTGCCTTTTCCATTTTGTCGCTGGTTTCCTTTGCTGGGCAGAAGGTTTTTCATTTGATGTTCTCCTAACTGTTGATTTTTGCTTTTGTTGCTTGTGATTTGGACTGAAAAAAAAAATTGCCAAGACCAATGTCGAGGAGCTATCCCAGTACGTTTCCTTTAAGGAGTTTTGCGGTTTCGGTTCTTTCATTGAAGTCTGCAGTGCGTGCAAACTCACAGGTGGGAGATGATTCTGTCCCATCAATCATGAGTGTTGCAAGCGCGGGGACTCTCAGGCTCGGGACCATACCGGAATATCTGAGTCACGGGATTGAATTTGGCTTTTAACGCTCACAGGTGATTCCAGTATTCGGATTCAGCAGGTCTGGAGTTGAACCTGAAAATTTGCATCTCTAACAAGCCTCGCCCACGGGATGCAGAACGCTGCTGGGCGGGGAACTTCAGGAGCTTCGAAGGCCCGGCCCCCGGGGCTCCTGGGTCAGTACGCTTGAGTCCTGGCGGCTGCGTTTTAAGTAAGAGCCGGATGATCCCCAAACAAATGTTCTAAAGCCAGTCTTCGCAAACCCGTGCCCTGGACACAGTTTATATCTACCATTTTAGGTGCTGAGATGACACCAGGACAGAGTCATTGAGAATGTCCCCTTTGTTCCCATCCAAGCTGATCTTCGGCTCCAGGCCCATTGCCTTCGGGGTCATGTGTGGGGTAAGTTATTTGGATTTTGTCTTCTAGAGGCCTACTGGTCTTGGGGGATCATAGGGGGTTTGGGGAGGCAAAGCGACACGAGGACATCTGAGTGTCCAGGAAGGAGGTGGGGAGAAGGCTCCTTCTCCACCCGTTTTGAAGAGGAAAGGGACTAGGCAGGCCAGGGAGGCCCGTTGTTGGTGCTGAGAAAAGAAGGAATGTGCCAACTTTATGTGCAAAATGATTATGAAATGGACGGCGTGTGCACATGCACGCCTCCCCCCCAAACTACTCCATCAGACCCGGAACTGTGCGCAAACCCTGGGAGACCAGGCTCCCCCAGGCTTCTGGAAGGCTGAGTTAGGCTTCAGGAGAGTCAGGTAAGGTGAAGCTGAGGATGGAGAAGAAACTGAGTCCTAGAAAAATCAATGTTTCTTTCTGCAAATCGCAGTGGATAGACTGACGTTCAACTACTTAAGCGTTTTCCACCTGGCTACATTTCCTATCTGATCTGGCTTTGTTTTCTCAGAATCAAGCTCAGTAAACAGACTTAGAATATACATTGGGAAGTCTGAGTTTTATTTCATATCACTCAAAATTTATAAAATTAAGACTTCTGTAGCTCATTGCTTTGTTAAAATTCTCTATCGACTCCCAAACGGGGCAGCAAAACTTTATTTAAATTTTCAGACTCCTGTGTACACCATCACACACAAATGATCTGGCCTGCTAGTCGGAAAGTCTGAAATACTGGGCTTGGAGCGCCACCTGATGGCAGGATGGTTATTAACACGTCTGCCCTTGGCTGGATCTTGCGGAAGTAATTTCTGACCTTAAAGACCTTCCTGCAGCCCCTTGAGATGCAGATGCAGAAAGGAAGAAGCAAAATGGTTTTCTCCAACTCTAAGAACACCCCCGTGAGAGAGCTGGAGATTGGAGAAAGCGAATTCGAAGGGAAGAGAAAAGAAAACATGTTGGGGGTGGGGGAGGGGAAGAAGTACTTGGGATGGTGAGGAATCGGAGGAAGACTATGGAGTTTTCCTCTCCACTTGAGCCCTGGGCCTCCAACGTAACAGATTGTTGTCCGGTTATCAGAGCGCCCTCCCATTGGAATTAATGGACTGTTCCCCAAATTTTCCCATGTGTTTTCAGGCTCCAGTATTGACACATCCGGTGTAGACAGATCTACAAATTCAAAACAAGGCTGGGTGGAAAAATGGTACAGAGCAGCACTTGTCTTGTAATATCTTCAAGATCATACACCCAATCGTTAGTACTCGCTTTCTTTGACGGGTGGAATCTGGAGGGCTTTCAGCCTCTATGGTATACATTCCTGAATTTCAAGTTTTAGAACTTTCTGGTAATCTTAGAATCAGGAAAGATTTATATATTAAAAAACTGCCCTTGGGGAGCCTGGGTGGCTCCGTTGGTTAAGCGACTGCTTTCGGCTCAGGTCATGATCCCGCAGACCCGGGATGGAGCCCCACATCGGGTTCCCTGCTCAGCGGGAAGCCTGCTTCTCCCTCTCTCAGTCCCTCTGCTTGTGTTCCCTCTCTGGCTGTATTTCTCTCTGTCAAATAAATAAAATCCTTAAAAAAAAACTGCCCTTAATTTTACCGATCTAATCCTCTGGGTCCCTCAAATTGTCCCCAACATTTATCAACGGATAGGGGCACGGGATGGTACAGGCAAAATAAAGCAGCCCCCCGCCTCCAAATGTTGACAGTGGACACTGGACCCGGAAAAATGGAGCACAGGGCAGTGTGTGACAGATGCCGCAGAGCGCTCGGTTCATGTGGGCAAATTACTGAACCTCTGTAAGCTTGCTTCCTCCTCTGAAAGCAGAAACTGTAACCCCCACCACAGCTGAATGTGGGCTCTAAATGGGGAGAGCCTTGGAGGGGTGCCTGGGACACCAGGTCTGAGAATACCGAGAGAGAGAATTGGGCAGAGATGGGCTCTAGATTGCAGAGAAGCTCGCCTCGCCGCTCTCGGGGCCCGCGCTCATGATGACACCTGGCACTCCTTCTGGAAGCTTCTGCAGTGTGCTGGGCTCCTGCTGTGTGGGCCAGGTGATGGGGTCTGATCTCTGACCCCGCTACTGGGAAAGCCCCTGGAACCTGGCTTTGTCCAATGTCACTGGTCATTTTGTGTTCGCCACATTCAGTGACTTTTTCTCCATCAGGGGTTCCTGGGAGAGGTGAGTTCGGAAGGGCCAATCCTGGCACAGAGTGAGCTCTCCTGAGGGTCAGCTATGGCTGGGGAGCCCTTCCTTTCTTCTCCAACTCTTCATCCCTCCCCCCCTTTATTCCAGAAACATCCACTGGGCTTGCCACTATGCTATGGCCCCTGGGCTGCGGGCGGGAGTACACAGAGATGGAGTTTCTGCCCTCAGGGACACACACTGATCAGTGAACACAAACTTAGAGTTTGAAAAAGGGAAACAGAGGATGACTTGGCCCTTTGGGAGTTCAGAGCATGAAGTCCTGCCTGGTGGGTGGGTGGGGGAGCTGGGTGAAGCAGGGTGG